>VXBZ01010971.1:300230-340475 GCA_013399135.1 Heliornis fulica | reverse complement strand
TTGTTGTTGCTGTTGTTGTTGTTGTTGTTGTTGTTGTTGTTATTATTATTATTATTATTATTATTATTATTATTATTATTATTGCTATTACTACTACTACTACTTCAGAGGAGCCCTTAGCATTGTTCTCAGGAGCAGCCAGTGCCCAGTGGAAGACTGCCCTCCATTCTTTCCAGACACGAGCTCTATTAACATACTGACGAACAGGTCACACTATTCTTGGAGCAGAACTCTTTAGCATGTTAATGACAAATTCACACCAGTGGCCCCCGAGTGCTCTGGAGAAATACAGGTTTTGCTTAGCACTTAATAAAAAAAGGCCATCATAAAATATGTCATTTGGGGCCGATTTATACTGTCACATGAGATAAAATAGAAGAGGAAAATGGCATAAATTTATCTTTTCATGGGTGCCAAGTGTGGCTTCTGTGTGTACTGAAAACTAGCATTCAATCGCAGCTACTTGGCAGGGGCATCTGTGGAGCCACACTCTCAAGTGAAGGCTCATGAAGAGGGCTCAGCCTCTGTCTCTGGGCACCTCAAACAACCACCTCTCACTGTGGCCCAGGGAAGAGCCCAAAGTCAATATGGACAAATGTGGTGATGGCCGCTAGAAGCCGTGGACTGGATCCACCACCGCCGTATCCTGCCTAATGCCACTGGAGGTGTGCTATGATTGGTGGCATCTGAGAACTCATCTCATGGCTCTGACTACTTAGTTTGGTCCTTCTGTGAGAGAGGAACATTTCCAAAAATCTGGGTCTGCATATAAATGGACATACTCTTTTTATGCTTGCGGCCACGGCGACATGTGGTGCTTTACAGCTTGAGGTATATTCTAGATGTGAGAAGGCTTAGGAAAAACTTATGCTCCTTATTTCTTACAAAGAACAGTTTAAGGAATATTTTTTAATCAGGGATTGTACAAGCCACTTAACATGAATTGTGGATGAGAGAAGAAAATTTTGCTTGAAGGACTTTGTAGCCCAGAGGAGTCAGCAGAAACCATTCCCCTACTTTCTCCTGGGCCTCAGACCAAGCCCTCTGTTAGGAAATGCCATTTTATTCTTGAAAAACATTGTACAGCAGTGAGATTTGTATGCATGCCTTTAAAAACAACCTTCTTTTTATACATACTTCATTAATTTTCCTCTGGCATTTTCAGTCTAGAATCCAACAGCCACAACAGGGCACAGGAGCGCGCAGCGGCGTTACTCGTATTCGGGGCTGGCTGCTTGTTGCATTGTCCTCGATAGCAAAGGTGAGTCACTCCGTAAGGATCGGGAAAACACTTCAGGGCTTACGGCAGCCAAGCGCAGCGATCAAACGGAGCTCTGCTCCTGCCAGAGGCTGTCCACCTGCTGCTCCAGCCAGAAACGCTCTGTACACACACCGCACACCGTGGCAGGGGTTTGAAGATGGCACGCTGGCACCGATGGGGACATTTTAAATTCTATCAATCAGTGCTACGGAGAGGCGTAGATATACCGCTGTTGCCCTCACGGAGCTGAACATTACACCGAGTGCTTGTACTAAGTGGTTTTCTGAGTCCTATAAAGGTTAGTTTGTACCTTTGAGGATTTCACACATTTTTTTACTCTTGGTTTTTTTTTTTTTAGTTCTTTTTTAGTTCTTTTTTTCAGATAAGTTTTTATTAGGTGTAGCGAGGGAGTTTATAGAGGTTTAAATGACAAAATGAAACTGAAAAGCAGTTTAATTCATATTTTAATTGCACATATTCCAGCTTCAAAATTCCAGTAGCAAACCATAGTTACAATATTTACAAGAAATAAAGCAATGGAGATATTTCTTCACAGGCTTTTAATTGCTATTTCTTCACAGGCTTTTAATTGAACTCCTACTGAAACCACCTTCTGAAGGCGTGGGGTACACATGATGGCAAAGAAGGTGACTGTGCATTCAGGAGTATGTGGTTTAGGCAGCATCTACTAAAAAGCATCCCAGCCACAGGAAAAGTGAATTTTGCCACTCCAGGAAAGGAAAACTGAGCTTTCCAATATATCTTTCCAGGGTCCCATTGCAGTCGATGTGGGGAGAGGGGATCTTCCAAGGGGCAGCGGGGCTATGCGTAAAGACCTCTGTGAGATGTGACAGGCCTCTGACCTTTGTTCATGTGTTTCTCCCTTAGGATAACCAGAGCAGCAAGTGGAGGTGCTGATTTTCACCCAGAATGAAGTTACAAGCTGTGACACAGAGCATGGCCTGAACCCAGCTCAGGACTCAGGGCAGCTTTCCTGGCTTCCACAGCAAAAACCAATACCCACATCAGGCGTCTCCTCCACATCACCTTCCTGTCACTCTCCACCAATCAAAAGGGAAGAGGGGTCTTAAAGACACCAACAGTTAATCGGTCTGGCTTGGGAAGTCCTGCAAGTGTATTAGAAGGAAAGGAGCCACTGTGACACTTTTCCTAAGGACAGGAGACTCCAGGGCGCATGTCTGTACTCTTAGTCCACTGCAACTTCAGAAATGGCAGAAAAAGGATTGACTTCTTTTCTTTTTTTTCCTCATTTTCATGAGTTTTATGCAAGAGAAACTATCCTGACATCTATGAAATTATTAATTCCATAACTGCATGTACTAGTAAGTGTAATACTGTACTTGCAATAGTAAATTGGCATCAGCCTAAGATAATTAATGTTTGAAAAGCTTGGCCTGGAATAGGGAATATTTGTGTCACATGAGAGTCTGCCTCCGGGGGATCAGTGGTATTTTGGTCAGTGTTCTCAGGTTTTTTGCACCTACAGAAAGAATCTTATTTTCAAAGCTGCTGTCTGGCCATCAAGTTTTATTAGATTAAGCAGAACTGCTTTGATGACCATTTTGGAAAACTTAGAGACCTGTTCAAAAGCATTAAATAAGGCTCCTCCTCAAAGCACTCTGTATATCTGAACTTAGCTGTCTTACAGTGTGTTGCTTCATTGCAGCAATTTTCCCTTCCCTTTATACAGAGAGCAAAGGACGAAGAAACAGACTTATCAACCTGACTGAAGATGGACGTGACCTCACTCATTCATCATGTAAAATCAAAGTCAATGCCACAGTGTCAGTAAAACCCATTTAATGATCTCTCCCCAAAAGACTTCTACATGTAGACAGACCCATTATTAATTTACCTCTTTGAAATGTAAGTGACTGCATACCAAATGCTCAATAAGCCACAGGGGCAGGAATCATTTGTAAAAAACAAATTTATGTTTTACCAAATCCACTAAAACAGTCCAGGGCTGCTAAGACCAATTATAATAGCTAGTCCAAAGATTGCTTTATCTTCTGTTTTCTAGTGGAAGACTTCTCTTAAGCTTTACATTGGCAGGGACAACCACGATGTAGTGCTATATAGACATACGGAATCCACGGGAGTGCAAGAAGCCATACCTACATTAGATTTATCCCAGTAAAAGTAAGAATATTAATAACAATTGCTGAGTGGCATATTGTGGTATATTTTACTCAAGAGATCATTCTATTTCATTCTGGTCTTAAAATATATCAGTCCAACTGGCTACTGTGGAAACAGCCCTGTCTTCTCTCTCTTCCTCCCCTTTTCCATATGTGGTGCCTGCATTCTCTACATAAGCAGAAAACCACACAAAATGTGAGACTATAGAGTTTAATTGAAGATCTAATAATGCTAACTTTCAGCTAGAGAGGGATTATAACTAAGTAACCTATAGATGCAGTTATACCTCTTTACTCACTGGCAGATATTCTTCTGCACAAAACTTACACCCTTTCTGTGAATAAATCCAGTTGTGAACAGCTTCAGGACATTTATTTGTAAGTATTGTAGCAAATCTGCCTGAAAGTCAGTCAAGGAACCTAAAAACCTTTTCCATAGGAGTAAAGTAGCATTTGCACGACTAGAGCATTTTTGGGGGTTTCACAATCAACACGATACTGTATTTAGGGATGACAGCCCTCATTTTTGCTTGTTGGGGCAGATCCAAAGCACACTAACGTGAGTGAGATGTCCATTAAGTGCAGGGAGCTCTGGATGAAGCTTCCAGTCTAGGAAGAAGGATGTTGCTGTTCACTTCAGCAGCAGCAGCAGTAACCCTAGCAGTTATCTCCCCCCTACGCCTATCCAAAAAGCAATTTAACGCACCAGCAGCAGTTGCCTATTAATCGGGCTAGAAAAAAGGTAGCCTGGGAGGGTGGGTTTAAAAAAGGAATGTGGCACTATTATGTATTGCTTGCAAAGTAAACAAGCAACATAAGTATAGTCATTTCCTAATTACGAGCTGTTTCATAAACTGTAAATGCTAACATGGGAGAGGTAAATCATAGCAATTTAATTAATAAAACACTTTAGACAATTAAATCCATATGTGCATGTCCCGGGGCACAACATCAATAATAGAAGCTTGCAGGCATATTTTGGAAATTTTATGCAATCATTTGCAGATCTTGTAGTCAATAATTGGTACAAACTGTTTTAACTCTTCTATGCCTGGTCTGGAAAATGTAAAGGAATTGTTAATTACTTTTATTATTAATTTCATTACTGTTATTATGTTTTCCATCCATTTTTCCATCCTATGTGTGTACTTTAAAATTATTTCTATGCAGGCCACAAAACGAGTTTGCTTTCTCCCTTGTGTGTAAGTGAGCTCTGTAAGCAGCGTAACGAATGGATTTCATCCTAGAAAGTTAGCAGACTTGTTTTCTTGGTCGTCCACAGAGCTAGACTAAAATTTGCACATACACTACAGCTTTGGGCTCTGAAGTCTGAAGTTTCATGACCAAAGATATCTTAAAAGATTTTGGAGACAGTAAGCACCGAGCTGAAGGGAGACTTTGACAGTTCCAGCTGACAGCTGATGGATACGCAGAAGGGCTGCCTGAGGTGTGCACTAAGTCAGACTGATATCCATGGCTGTTATCCAGATACTTTGCAAGCCAGGCTGGCTTCTATCCTGAAAAGCAACAGGTAACCACAAACAAATCAGTGCAAGAGCTATGTCCCACACAGCTTTCCTGTGGGACACACAGCTGGGCAACATAATATAAACCTCTATAATGCAGAATATCTAGCAGGGTCTGTTAAGTTTGGGAGCTCGTTTGGCCACAGCAGCAGCCACACACTCTGGAACAACAAAAATCACAAAGATTTTAAAATTGATGAAGAGATTCAGCCCCATTTACCTCAAAGTTCCAGTTTGGATTTATGCACTGACATGACAACAGTACGCCCCGGGGACAAGGCATCTCACAAATTCCCAGAAGCAGCATATAAATGGTGAGGATGTCTTCAGTCAAGGGGGCATCTAATAGTGGGACAGTCTTCCAAATGAGATCAAACTGCTGTTAAATCTCCAGGGAAAAGAGTCAAGATTTCTGAGAAACTCCACTTTGGTTTATACATGCACTTTGAGCTTTCATCTGTCTGCCCACTATGAATCTTAAATCATTGTAGATCGAGGCTTAGCTTTTTTAAGTCCATTACTATTATTATTGATATTAATATTGATATTAATATTAATATTAATATATTTGGCTATTCAGTGCAGTATACCAAGCAGTTTTATTTTAAAGTGTGAAGGCACTTGTAACATGAAATTCTAACATGAGGAATGTTGGCTGTAACTATGTGGGCCATTATCAAGTAAATTGCCAATATATAATAATGAGTATTTGCTTTTTATTTTTATTTATACTTGGTTTTTTTTCTACCCTGTAGAATGCAGTAAAACTGTCTTGGTTCATGCATGTTTTCACAGCATGGGGCGATATCAAAATGAATGATGCTGAGGTGGTTACTGGCAAAGCACTATGGAGAATGTGCTAGTTTGACATCGTTTATATGTAAATCTTGCTCCAGTTCATCAGGATGTTAAGCAGTTTCAAAGTGATACTGCACTGTCTTCCTACCCACTTGAAGGAATTTCTTCTATTATATTGCTTGGATTCCTGACATGAGCTGGCCCAGCTTCTTCTGAAGAGAGGTGAGCAAATGCCCTCACTGCATTTCAAGTCCCACCACACAGCTGTGATGGCAAATGTTGCCTCCTGTAACAACGCAGCTGACTCCTGCTTTCCCGGCTTCTTTTCCAGTTTGGAGCTGTCAGAGAGATGAGACATCATCTTGGATAGCAAAAGTTCAGAAAGTCACAGAAGAGTCCTCGCAAAGGGCATAAAATTACGATTGCTACTTGTTGCAGGTAAGCAGCAAGTATCACACCTAGCATGATTAGGCAGGATGGTCAGTCATAGGTCCTCATCCAAAGTTCTCTGGAACCAATAGAAAACCAATGATAGGTCAGAAAACTTCCGAGTTCATCATTTAGACACTGCAAACATACTCAACCTCATCTGACTCAACTTCACCATGCCTCTCATGTAGATATGATAGGCTGTTTCATTTTGACTGTCTGTTCAGATGATTACAATGATTATGATCTTTTTTGACAATATAACTTTGCTTCTTTGAGCAACATCATGGGCATCTGAAAGATGCTACACTAGTCTTATGGCAGAAAAAACATCACCACGCATGAGCTGAGTTCTGTGACCTTCAGAGAAAGGCAAAACCATAAGCAATATTGGTTTGTTGAAATATTTTTTTCTAATATTGTTTGAATGTGTCTTGTGAGGTGAATCCTGTTCATAGGGCTTTTAGAGTAAACCCTTCCATTCTAAATGGGTAAATAACTCGTTAAAAACCTATTATACTGAAAATGTTGTACCTATGCATTCTCTCAAAGTGTGCATAGATATTCTATATTTACATGGTAATTATTAATCATATTTCATCAATAAAATATATCACTGTTTTTTTTCAGCTCTTTTTATGGGACAGACAACTTGGCTTTTAAAGGCTGTTAATTAATTAGTGATAAGATCAGCCCTGGCTGTATTTTTCATTTAGTACCGCAAATAGTCCTACAGAATCAGTGAGATCATTTCCATGTTTAATGATAAGAGGATTGTGGATTGGAAGACTGTGATGAAGATTGTTCTGATACTGGAATGCAATAGAAATTAAGGTTCAATATGGAATGCTTACATAATTTTCTAAGAAGTCTTTAAACAGACATTTTTATTTTCATCAATTCCACTGTGCTTGTTCAGAAGATAAGTTTCTTACATGGAAATCATGCACTCATTTGAAAGTAAAAGTAGATATATCCTGATTGAAAAAGCAACTTAAGCTTGAAATTCAGTTGCTCACACATTTTCAGTTAAAAAGAACGCTCTGTCACTAATTTTGTGGAGGAAAACGTTTATATCCAGGTTGGCTGCATTTTACATTTTCTTAATATTTTCTTCCATTTTATCCAATATTTTTTCCATGCAAATTTATTATTATCACTGCTGTAGACCAACTGTACATATGGACTTTGATATTTCTCATAGTATATGGTCCAGTTGCATCTGAATATTAGGAAAAAAATTCTCCAGTATGAGGGTGGAGGATCACTGGAAGAGATTGCCCAGAGAGGTGGTGGAGGCCCCATCCCTGGAGATATTCAAGATCAGGCTTGATGGGGCTCTGAGCAACCTGATCTAGTGAAGATATCCTGGCTTACTGCAAGGGGGTTGGACTAGATGACCGTTAAACGTCCCTTCCAAGCTAACACATTCTGTGATTCTATGGTTTAACTGTTGAAATGACACCCAAAAAGCCTACAAACATTCCATAGGAGGTTATTAAGCAAAGATTATTCTGTTCAGTCAGCTTTATTAATGCATTTGGAATTTTTTAATTCATTCCATCAATATGTTTGTGGATTTGATTTTTATTGATTCTGAAAACTGTCTCTTATGATGTAAATTCATGGTAAGCAGGTGCTGTGAAACACGTGCCTTAGTAGGAGATGTGGACTACAAAATGCTGCTGCCAAGGAGCACATTGCTATGTACCTAAAAAAGAGAGTGAGCAGCTCTTAAACAGGAATGATCTTGGTCTTTTTACACTGCATGAGGCTACCTCCATATTATCTAGAAAAGACATCCATAAACAGCAGCTGTATATTCTCACTGTTAAAGAGAAGCATCGTGGCATTGGGTGAATACGGGAGAGTTGAACATGTTGGACAGCCTTCCTTTGGGAGGTGGTTAGAGATTGCTTCAGGTGTGGAATATCATCCTTGTAAACTAGACTGCCTCCTGTTATCACCTGTCATTGATGCAGGATCTTACAGATGTTACAGATACCGAGTATTTCTGTGGGGTCTGTCAGAATATGGAGACATCTACTGGTGGGATATAATAACAAAGACAGTAACAACACTAGGAATAATAATGGAAAATGATTAAAATATTCTTCTTCTTAAAATATTATTGTTGTAATAACAATTATTACAATAGTGGTGATGGCAACAACCCTCAATGCTGATTTAAAACAAAGTTACACTGCCAGATCATAGAGATCCTGAGACCAATGGAAGTGTTTGCCGCATGTGCTCAGTGATGAGAAAGGCTTTTTTTTAAGGAAAGAGTCATACATGCCTTACTATAGAGGGAAAACGGTGAGAATCCCAACTGCTTCCTGTTAAATATCTGAAAGTGAACACAGTCAGAAAATTAAATGTTCATTTATAAGTTCTTACTGTACATTTATTAAAAAATATTATTATATATGCATGAAAGGAGTCTCATCGTTAGACTACAATGCTCTTTCTCTTCACTGCACTTGATAATAATAAAAATATATTTTCAGGAGATTGTACGAGCTCATAGTCTTTTTTTGGGGGGGGAGGGGGCGGTAATAATAGCTACATGGTTTTAGATATCTCCCCTGTAAATTACAATTTAATTTTCAGCTATTTAAAGGTCATTCTGAATAATATATATGCTGCTTAATAATCAGTTAAAATAATGGCACCTTTCAGGAGTGTGAGCTAATAGCAGTATTGCCTTTGTGCAGGCCTCCACTGTTTTCATTTGTTGTGTGATCGGTGAAGCACGAGAGAAGTTCCACTCGTACGCCCGAGCCAGATCTTCAGTCTCTCTTTCTTTCTCTTTTTAATGGGAGGAACAAAAACCTTTTCGCAATCAGCAGTAATCTCTCCAAAGGTCTTTTAATTTAAAAAGTCATAAGTGTTAATTAGCTATTATTAAGTGCCCCCTGTATAAATTAACGTGATTGATGAAAAAATTAAGGGTAATGAAAAATGTAGCAATGCATGTATTTTTAAGAGACTATATTAAAGATGAAAGTCCCTAAAGACAGAAACTAAGGCCTGCTGCACCCGTGCCCTGCCTTTATTAGTATTAATAATAAAAAAAATATATAGATATATGTCTCAGGAATGCACGTGGACATGTTGGCTATACCAGTTTTAATGTATTTCTCACTTCATTGTGCTTTCAAAGCCTCTTTGTGCCAAAGACTTATTCCAATGTCCTGTAATTTGGCAAATTTCTTTTTGGTTTGTGGACCGAAAGAAGTTCTTTGGAAATGGAAACTGAGATTCAGAGGCAGAGAGAAAAGAGAACTGAACTTACTGAATGAGTGTTGCTCACTCATTTTGTATGTATCACAGTAAGGCATTCCTGAGGTTTAGAAAATGGGTTCTCATTTTATCTGTTAGCAGAATCAAAAGCCAAAGTATAAGTAAGTGAAACATTCATTTCCCCACAATGCTGATTTTCTCCTGTGTTATAAGCAGCTAATTTGTACCTGTGCTGGGTCCTGCAGCCTGTTTGAACCTGGATTGAACTAGCATTAGTTCTAAGAGCATTTCACAGGGAACAGAAAAGATTATGCCACAGTGACTTCACATCAAAAGATGTCTGTTAGCAGAAAATACTTGAATATATATCAGATCTGCCCATTTCATTTGTCCTCTTCTTACCTACTAAAATATCACTCACAAGTGTGCTTGGATTTTTGTTTTATATAAATAGCATATGTGAAATTATAATCATGACATGATATATACTATATGAATATCCATTGAGAAATAGTTCCCACCTAAAACTAGATTGGAAATACAAAGAGAAGGATAATGAGAAATTTATTATTAGCATTCTTGCATGATTTAAACACACCCTCAAGGAGCCAGAGATTCAACTTCGGACTCCAGGACCACGCTGCGGTGTGCCAGCAGCAAGCAGTTCCACAGTTCCCAGCTGGAAACCTGGGTTCCTGTGACACCACACCGTGTTGTGTGGCAGCAATAACTGCAGCCCTTGCCTGCTGCTCCTCCTACCCCTGCTTGGTTGGCAGGCTGCAAAGTTTCTGCAGGAAGGGTGAGTGCCTGAGGTGCAGTCTGCGCAGTCAGACCAATAATGCTGTATGAAAGTTGGTTAGTACTTTCTAGCTCTGGGCTAACCTACAAAGTGTTCAGCTTCTTGACAGCAAGTAGTCCCAAAAAACAGCTTCAGACAGTTCATGAAGTCTCCTTTCCTCCTCTCAAACCTATCTCCCAGGCAGTTCTTATGGAGAACTAACATGGAATTATCTCTATGTGTACCTCTGCCAGGTGTATCTGAAAATGCCCACAATTCAAGTTATTGGATAGCCACCAATAGCACAAGCTTGTAAGCTTGTTTTCCTTATTTTTCTTCCTTCTTCCTCTGTAGCTTCTTTGCTCCAGTACCTGGGTGCAGTTCTACATCTTGCTCCCTAAACTAAGTGGGAACTAAACTGCATAGTTTTACAGTCAGTGAGCCCTGGGAGTCCACACTAACTCTGGTTACTGGTTTAGAAGCCAGCTGCCTTGGTTTCAGCTCAGGGATAGTTAATTTTCTTTTTAGTAGCTGTGTTTTTGATTTAGGGTGAGAATAATGTTGATAACATGCGGATGTTTTCCGTTGTTCCTAGGCAGTTTAATAAGATTTCAGCTTCTAACGCTCTTCCAGGTATAAAAGAAGCTGGGAGAGGACAGCCAGGATAGCTGACCCAGATTGGCCAAATAGATATTCCACACTGTATATAACATCATGCTCAGGATATAACTGGGGAAACAAATTGGAAGGCAGGATCACTGTTTGGAAACAGACTGGATATTGGGATGGGGTTTTTTCTCTATGTGGTGAGCAATCACATTTGTGCTTTGCTTTTTTTTCTATTATTAATAGTATTAGTATTACTATTATCATTATCATATCATCTTCCTTTGTTATTCTATTAAACTGTCTTTACCTCAACCTAAGAGTTTGGGTTTCTTCCTCATTTTTCCTCCCTGTCCCCTTGCAGGGGAGAAGGGTGAGCAAGTGGCTGTGTGGTGTTTACTTACCAGCTGGGGTAGAACCATGAAGCCAGCAGAACTCAGAGTGATGGCATACAGAAGTGACCCCTTACATTAAACTTGTTGAACACCTTCTGGTGTGAGACCTTTTTTTGTCCATTTGCTCATCCCTTTTTAAATTATTAATGAACTAATTGGAGTGAAACAAATTTTGTGGGCAAACACTGATTGTTTAACTAGACATTTTAGAAAGAAGATGTGTTTTTCTGGTTCTAATAAAAGAATCTTCCAGGTACTCCTTAGTAATATGCCCCACATTTTATGTATTAGTGCCAAAGTTTGAAGGAGGGAAGAAAATACTAGAAAATATATGCCTTTAGCACAAATTTGATCTCAAATCTCTATAAACCCTCTGTGAAGTCTGCTGTCAAGGATTGTAAAGATTTTGATAGCTGAAGTCTCTGCAGAGCCTGACTGCATTAAGCAGCCCTACTCCCTGACCAAGGTGTATGTGCACCACTCCCAGGGGGCTGGTCATTCTCTAGCTAACAGCTACAGGGAAGAAGGAGAAAAAATAAAATCTCAATGTATAAGCAAAGGAGAAAAGACCAAAAGAACAGCTATGCCAAGTCAAATCAAAAGTTCATCTAACCCCATAGCCTGTTTCTGATGGCAACAAATAATAGATGCATAAAGAGAAGTTTAAGAATAAAGTTTTCTATAAAACAATAATACCCTTAAATATCCTAGCAGCTCTGGGAATTCCAGAGTCAGAGGTGGTTTCTGTTTACGAAATTCTCACCAGATTTCTCTTGGACGAGCTTGTCCAGATCTTGACTTCATGTGAACCTCAAGCTTCCATGCCATTTCTTGGCAAGAAGTTCTCTGAAAAATCCTTTTTCGTGTGTTTTGCAATTGTTCCAGTTCCTTTGGTACCCAATAGTTCCTGTATTGAAATATGAAGTGAACAATCATCCTCCATCTCATCTGTACTAGTAGGACAATTCAGGTTCAAGGTACCCTCAGGACATCATCTAAATGAACCCCTTCCTCAAAGCAGGGTGAGGGCAGACTAGTCAGGGCTTCATTCAGTCTGTTCTGGAAAAGCTTTGAGGATGAAGGCTGCACAAACCCTCTGTGAAGTTTGCTCCATTGCTTGGCTAACCTTGTGGGGAAAAGTTTTTGTCATGGAGCAGCAAGAGCAGGGCTCTACAAAACATAATGAGCTGGTAGATGAGGATGACCATAGACCAGGCAATGCCCTCACCAACCAGAGTGCAGTTCCACAGCACTGGAGGATGGGATGGGCAGACCAGGGTGGCAATGGCAAGTTCCATCAACAGTTGTAGACAAGCCCAAGGCCATGAGTAAGGTCCAAGGCCCAGCCACGTTCCTGCTAGAGGGTTCTAGTCAGAACCAGCAGATGCAGACAGAGATGGGACTGGAGATATCACTATAAGTTTAAATCTGAGGTTCAAGCAGGAGACAAGCCCAGACAGGACTGGAGACAGGTACATCTATGATGTATTTCAGGAAAAGACTGGACCAATGGTCTTGGGCTTGACTTAGTTATCCTCACTGTGGCTTCTAGTGGAACCTGACATATATATAGATATATATAACCTAGTATACATGCCCTAGCTGCCACACCAGAAGGGCATATACAGCAATCTCCTTACCACATCTGCCAGCGATGTGTGAACATGTTCAATTTTCAAAGATACCTCAGTTGCTGCTTGGTAACTATATGCATGCAAATGAACCAGGCCTTTAATGTTTCTTGTACAGCCCTTCCATCCCATAACTGATCCTCCTTGTTCTTCTCTGGAGACACTCTGGATTTTTTTAAAAGTAGAGACAGTATAGACTAGATTTTTATACCATATTAAAGATACAAACCTGCAGAGGTCTATTGACATTTTCTGGTTTCACATCTATTTTTTTCTAATGCTATTTGGTTGCTTTCCTTGACCATTTGGGAACTGATTTAGTGTTTTCAGCTTTCATATAAATACTGATTTTGCTGTCATAATACTTGGTTCCTGAGAGGTAATGAGCAGCCTAGAGCACATCATTTTATATATAAATTGGGGACCATTTTTTCCCCATGTGCCAGTGACACGTACCCACACTGAATTTCATCTTCCTTTCAGATGAACCTGATGATGGTCTTAATTTCATTCTTAACAAGCTATATTGAATCCAGTGTGTTTAACTCCAGAGTACTTCACCTGATAGCCTTAACCTTTAACATTGCTTTGTTTGGCATAATGCATAGCATAGACTTGCATGTACATTACATGTTTTGTTTTAATCCCTTTTTACATGAGAGAAATGCACAACTTTTGGCAATACACATGTATAGGCTTTGTGTGTCAAGGCTTTAGTAACAGGGGGCTACAGCAGTGCCTTCTGTGAGAAGCTGCTAGAAGCTTTCCTTTGTCCGACAGAGCCAAAGCCAGCTGGCTCCAAGACAGACCAGCTACAACACCAACTACTATTGAGAAGAAAATACAGTGTAGTTAAACAGAAATTAAATTTAGTGAAAACGCTCCTGATGAGCCTCTGTTGTTATTGCAAAACATGATACTATATGGAAGTGTAGCACACTTCCATTTGTAGCACATCTCTGCTTACAAGATGAAAAATACTTCTGAGGAACCATAGAATAATTTAGATCAGAAGGGACCTCTGGTGTATGAAGGTCCCCTGTACCAAGCAGCTCGCATTAGTTTGTCAGAGCCTTGGCCTGGCAAGTTTGGAATATCTGCAAGAAAGGAGAACATGCAGCCTCTGTGGCAATGTGTTCCAATACTTGGGTGCTCTCATTAGGAAAATTCATTTTCTAATACCTAATCTTGCAGCTTGGGCCCACTGCCCACCATCCTTTCACTATGAACCTTTGAAAAGAGACTGGTTCCTGCTGTCCTTATGCTCTCTTGGGTGGTGCAAGACAGCATTAAGACCTCCCCAACACTGCCTCTTTTCAAGTGAAATGGCCTACTTTCTTCAGTCACTCCTCACAAATCATGTATTTCCAACTCCAACCATCTCATGGGCCCTCCATTAGGCTCATGTGAGTATGTCAATGTCTGTCTTGCAGTGGGAAGACCAAAACTGGACACAGTGCTCAAGATGTGGTCTCATGGATAGTTACAGGTTCATGTTCATTATTTATCCTTTAAAGTAGTGTCTCAAAGCACCTAGACAAAGGTTTCATGCTTGTTGTTCCAAATGGGCATGGGATAAGAGCACTGGGAAAAAGTGGCTCACTGGTGTAAGTAAGAGCAGAGGCTAGTCCCCAGTAACACAGTGGACTCTAACCCTCATCTGGAGTTAATCATCACTGCTGCATTCAGGCCTGTGGAAAGATACAAATTTATATTAGCTGAGAAGATGTCTTGCTGCACAAACCCCAAGAGCACAATATATCTGGTCACAGAAATCTTGCAGTGTAGCTCTGTTGCTTATTCTCAGTCATCCCAGAACAGAGTAAATCCTTACTAATTTCCTTTTAAATGTAGAAGAAAATTATTCTGTGAAGAGCTGAGATCTGTTAGCTTGGTGTGAAGTCCACCACAAGAGCAGAAAGGTTCCCAGGGATTTCAGTGGACTAAATCTACTACTTCATTACATGTACACTCATTTACCAGGTACTGTTACTCTTTACAATCTGCAGCACAAGGAGTAACTCTGACACAGATCTTATGCCACCTATGGGCCAGAGTCTCTCTATTGTTCAAGAGCAAAGTTGTGGGTTTTTTTTCTCTTTGTTTACTATGTAAAAAAAAACCAAACCAAAAACACCAAACCACCAACACAAAATTTGCAACTGAAAAAAGTGGGGTTTCTACTAAAAACCAAAACAAGTGCCTATGCACTTTAGTAAAATGAATGAATCCCTCTAATTGCACATAACCATACTCTGAACATATGCCCTTGGATTCTGTTCAAACATGTGCAAAAAAATCTGAAAATTTTGTGCCTCTCTACACCATAAATCACTCCACCATAATAATACCTTCCTGCCCAAGCACACTAATCAAATCTCTTCCCTGTCACTGGAATTATTACATTTTAACAAGCACAGGATTTAATCACTGATGCAGGCTTTTCACGCATTTACTTCACTCAGGCCTTGACAGCAAACTTTTACCCATGAGTTGTCCTTACAGTGGTGGTTTGATTACCATTTTGACTACCCATGTGAGTAATACCTTCCTGTTTCAGGCCTTTAATTAGCTGAATGCTTCCAGAGATATTTCTATATACTGCATTTTCTCTGTGCATTAACCATGGTATCCTTCCTCCCTCCCTCCCTCATGTTAATGACTTGGGCAGGTAAGTGTTTGTCTAGTGTATCAATCACTTTCTCCTCACTTTCTCCTCATCTGAAGTCTTTCTGATTGCTTCTTATGAATTTTAAGAAGCTTCTTTGCTAGACAAGACCTTGACGTCTGTATTGCATGTCACATAGCATTTAATCTTTTGTGATTGAAATAAAGGGCATTGCCCAGCTAAAAATATAGACCATAATTTATTTATTTTTTTCAAACTTACCAGTTGCTCTGCTTCTTTGTGTTTCTGATGCCCTCACAAGTCTTCTGCAGCTTGAAGTTCATCAATGCATGTTCACAGGTCTCAATCAGCATCCAAGAGTGACTACAGATGTTGCTAAGGTGATTTCTTTAATTAGATATGTAGCTGTTCATTGGCAAAATATCCTGCACCTGGGACTAACAATGACTTTATGTAATATATTAACCTATTCCTATTAGAGACACAGGAAGAAATTTATGCAACATGACTAACTGTCTAAATTAACTTGTTACTAAAAGTGCTCCCATTTCAATATAAAAACTGATGGCTCATCTAAAGTTAAAATTCATCTGCAACAGAGGGACTGTCCCACAGCCAAAACTTTTTTATAGTCTTTTGTTAACTATATGTCATATGTTGTAAGAGAGTCCAAACTAACAAAGTTTCACAAGGAAGCTATGTAAGATTTAAAAATCAATAATGCACAAACTTGGCCTCTGTAAGATTTCTTTTATAAAGTATTTATTATTTTTTTTTTGTTAGAGGTTTTGTTTTTATTATTATTTTATTATTACAGTCCAAACCCACACAGAGTTCTGTGTAGTTTGTTCTTTCCACTGATTTCAAGAGAAATCTGTGCAGGTATTGTGGTCTACCTGAGTGATGGGACTTATGCTAATGTTGTCCGGGGTTTACTGAGCAGGGTTTTACTTAACTTCACAAACAGTGGGAGGTATTTAAGGTGTTGCTATCCCCAGCTGTTTATTACACTAGACATGACTTCTCCCACAGCAGAGCCAGAAGAATGGCCTCTCAATGACTTCTTACCAACAAAGACCAGTAGTTTAGTTCAGCAGACTTTGCAGAAAAGCAATGAAATGGGCAGCAAGAGAGGTAACTTGTTAGGCTCAGCTGCATTAGTCAGGGCTTACCTGTCATCAGGCTTGAGGTAGAGGCTGGAATAGCAACAAAAACAGAGAGGGTTTGACACAGAAATTCCCATTGTGCTCTGCTCTGTTTCATACTGACCTGCTGTGATACCTCATTTTACAACAAATTCTGACATGTGATGAAAAGTCTGAGTTCTCAAGACCATCCAGGGACCAGTCCCCATTCTCCACCTTCAGGGAAATAAATTTAGTTGCTTATAAAATATTTATTTTCTATTCAAGTGTTTTCACAGTTTCAAATTCAAAACATTCAAATTCTATTCAGTTTGAGGGAAGAGGAATGGGATCCAATTTTTCACATCCATATATGACCCTGTTGATTTTTCTCTATTGGATCAAGTTTCAGAAAGGTCATCTTTTCCTGGGATTGCAGAAATATATTTTTTCAATGGGATTATGGCCAAAAAGAAAACTTTTCAGAAAAAAACTTGAGATCATATAACTCAAATTTGCTCTTGGCTCAATCCTATATTGCCTGACAGGTTTCATCCACTTGATTGAGAAAAAGGCACACAATTTCTGTAACAACGCACAAATAGCAAGGGGAATGTGGCGTCTTTTTCTGACATGAAAATGCCCAAGAAAATCAGTGAAAAAGGACAGTAAATTAAGATTTTCAGAGTTGTACCCAAACTCTAGGCACTGCAAGGACAGTATGTAAGTAAAGAAATTAATTTTCCAATGCATCTATCTTACTACTACCACTGTTCCTAGTGAGGATTTGAGGTCATCTGAAGCAGACTGGTCAGTCCATACCCTCAGATCAGAAACAACTTCATCAAATTCCAAGTCCACCCTTGGGTATTGCATATCATATGGGAAACAAGATAATTGAATGTTCTGAGAACCCTAGAAGCTGATTCAAACAACTGCCCTAGATAAGACTGATAGGTGAAACAAGGAGAGTTTTAGCCTTAACCCTGAATATCCCAGAATTCACCATTCATATAGGCAAAACATTCCTAGGTGACCGCAGTCTTGGGAATACAGGGGGGCAGGCTCAGCAAATATTATGGGTCCTGTTCTATTAAGAATTCTCCACCAGCTTCGATGGCTTGAGGTCTGCCAGTTTATAAGCATCCTCAGTACCACCAGGGGTTTGTTCTCCTGTAAATGCCAGCAGTTATGAGACAACAAAAATGTAAATATTTTAATTTTGCTGTTACTTACGTTTCATGTGTGCACATTCTCCCACTACTATTTACAGTTATACCATCAGACGGGTCAGAGTTGCATTCCTAAAAGACAAAATATATGAGTGTGATGTCTGCACCCAACACCGAAGAGTCCCTAAGAGCTGGCTTTCACTCTTGTCAAGTTCAATTTCAGACAGCTCCCAGAAATTTGTGAGACAATGATACATTCTCCCACTCCAGGTCTTCTTATAAGGCATCAGAAAGCACAGCTTCACGAGAGGAAGGCATCAACAACTGTCTTGCTAAAGGACAAAACCAGAGCAAAACACACTGCCACTGAAAGCCCCTCCCAGTCAATAAAGAAGTTTTACAGCAAAAACATTTAATTTTATTTTGGTTTTAATCTGTTGCGATCAAGTGCTAGCTGTCTTCAGGAAGAGAATGAATTTGACAGTTTTGTGTTGACTCTTACATTTCCCATTACTGACTCTTTTCATCTCTGTCCTGAAGCAAAAATAAATTTCCCTTTTTAAGCTTTTGATGATAAAAATCTCATCTGTAGCCTCATAAATGATCCTTTATTATCTATATTAATAATGAATAAATGTCTGTTGAATACCCCTGATCCTTTGCATTAATAGTGCCAGATGTATTATAGATAACCTTTTGATTTAACAGCACAAACTGTGAAACAATATTAAACCAGTAAAGGACTGATCTTACTGGAGTCACTAAGGTCAAAATTATAAACATTTCTTTCATCTCTGTTTGTAAATTGGTCCGTTATGCAGCATCAGTTCCCATCATTTATTTTTGAGAGAGGTACCAGACTAGCTGCAGTCCTAGAAATAGAGCTCATAAATAATACCTTGAATAATTTTTTTAAACATTTCCGGCTCTTCCACTTCTCCTTCCTAATGCCTCCTGATGATATTAATTAATAGAGCATTACTACATGAGCAGGTGCACTTCCGCTTACTGTATTATCATTTAAAAAAATGTTGCTCACCTCTTTTCCCATTAGTTCTGTCAGAATCAGGCACAAACTTCATTCAATCACCTTCTGAGATGACATTGAGAGAACTGTAGTTATTCCTGAACAAAGGGTTGAAGCTCCCTTTAGATTAGCACAACCACATCCCCTAAGTCTGTCTGCTTTCTTCTTACATTGCCTATTGTCTCTGCCTTTATGATAATTTTCAAATGGGTTGTTGCTTTACTCTGATGGATATATGATGGATATAACACCTGAAAATCCATTTGCCTGTAAATCAGGATAACACCCTTCATAAATGTACCCTTCCACATGCTGTCCTGTGACTTCTATTCCAACTTTCAAGACCCCTAGAAAAGGTGAAGTGTCTTTTTCGGTGTTGGGCAGCAAAATACAGTGTGCCCTTTTTCAGAGAAAAATCAGGTGGGAAATATCTTACTTCTGTGCTTTTCTTAAGTGCATCTTCTGAAAGGAGTTGCTTAACACTTCTGAGGCTAAAGCTCAGGGATTCTGCACATCCACTTACCTGTAACAATAACTGTAGCTACACAGATATCAGGCTGATTCAAAAAAGACTGAAAAGCTCACATTTCCCAGGAAGCACTTTATTTCTAGGATGGACACTCTAACAAAGTCACCTGACAGATTTTAGCATAACTGAAAAGGTAGTTGAGATGTAAGTTAGCTAATTTAGCTATCAGGGAAATAGTTCAAGACTCATAGATGTAAAATATGAAATTATGCTTTGGGGTCAATATTAAGGTGAGTTGCAACAGTTCTTCTGGAATGTAAGAGATAAAACCCAACTGATTTCAATACAGTAAAAATGTACCCGGTATCAGTGATCAAAAATGACAATAAACATCAGAGGAAAAAGTTAATTTTAAAATTATTGAGTTATACCATCAGGCAATTTTTTATGACCTGCTACCAAAACACCATTCAGGGCTGTTACAATGTGCATTGTAACAAACACTTTGTGCAAGGACTGTTCTCAGATCCTGGTGGAATTACCCAGCTCAATGAAGCACAAGGGTGCTCAAACACTTCTACAGGCATGTTGTATGTAAGGAAGTAGCACCCTTTGGGCAGCTTAGCAATCTGTAGACTGAAAAAATCCTTTTGCTTTCATCTTATAGCTGAATTTGTATTTGCATGTCAGTTCAAACCATGCTGGGAACTCAGAGTGAAAACCTTATACCACTGAAGTCAACAGCAGTTCTGCTGCTGTGTCACAAAGACCAGCTGACAGCTTACCAGACCTGGCTATTCAAAAGAAAGTTAAAGGTGTCTCCTGACAAATAACAAAAGTAGAAGAAACAATTTAAATAAAACTAAACTGCTGAAACAATAATAGCAACAGTTGACATTAAAATTTATGGTGCTCGTTATTGACTCAAAGGCAAAACTGAGTACGTCTCCTCACCCAGCATTATAACATTATCATACATCAACTAATTCCATTTGATTCATGACTTACATCCATAACAGTTACGGCCGTTAGGCAAGATCCGCTTTAAAGGCCTAATCCAACAAACACCTGCATACTTAATCACTTCAGTCACAAGCACAAGCATTTTCTGTCTTGCAGACTCCTTACCGATGCTACATGCACGCAGCTGTCAGGAAAGGCATGTAAGACACATTGGGTCAAGTTCCTGGCTAATCTGGTCGGGAAAGTGGCGTGGCAATAGTCTGATGCTACCCCCTGGCATGACTGGGCAAATTCTCTTTTATTTGTATTGTTGAAAATCCAAAGAGCAACAGAATTAGATGAACACATTTACAAGTGCCAGATTGAATTTGTGTATAAAATCTTGGCTCAGTGGATCAAATAGGGGTTTTGTTGCCATCTAGGAGTGGGCAGGGTTTCATGCAACAAGTCCAGCTTTTAGAATTTGTTATATGTACTGCATGCATTTCAGTAGTAGCAAGCTTAAACCTTCCTCTAATCTTAAATAAAAAAAAAAATCCAGTTCACATGCATAATTAAAGAATTAAAAATATATGTAATTTACTTATGCTAAGTTCTGACGGAAGGATTTGTACCAAAATTCATGGGTTTTTTCTACATTCTTTTTTAACTGCATGACAAACCACCATATAGGTAATCATTTGCTTTCTTGCTGAATGATAAATAGTGCCTCAAGTTAAACATGATTGTTCCCTGTGAAACTAAACTACAGCTTCTTAAAGACAGTAATGACATTTCCTCTTTGTGTTGCTTTTCTCTCCATTTCCTGCTGATGAAAGCCACTGTCTGGATTGCCAGGTTTTAGTATTTCAGCTGCACTGATAGCATCAGAGATATTTCTTGCCTTGATCCTTTCCTTTGTCACTTCCTCACATGACTGTTCTATGTAATAAATGCTCCCACGTCTGGATCACAGCATCTCCGACTTTATTCCATTTCTCTAAATTCACACATGTCTATTCCATGGACCCGGCACCTAGGTGGTTAAAATACCTTCAAATCTGTTATCTTTTTCTTTCCTGCTTGCTTCATAAACACTGTTACAAACATTAGCAAATGCTGGTCTCAGTCTGTTGCTTTTTTTTATTACTCTTCCCTACACAAAATAATAGCAGCTCTTCAAGGACTCTTGCTGAAGTCATCTACTGACATTGTCCAGATTTATTCCATAACAAACTCATGAGTCTCTGCAAAATTGTTACTGACAGCTAACAGAATCTTCGTCACATCCTCAGATTCCAGAAAAAGAAGAAAAGTGCTAGTCTATACCCATATGCCTTTCTTTCTTGTTCATGTACAACTGTGTATTCCGGTCTCAGTTAGAAGCAGAAATACAAATACATAGTGAAAAAGAGGTTTCTGCTTCCAGAATCCAGACTGCTTGAGATATGTTAAACGGTGACTGTTTTCTGGAGAGATACTGCCACAGTGCAAGAACTGTAATCAAATAACAAAATGATAAAAATGAAATAGCAACTCTTGAGAGAGGTAGACTTCTGGTTCAGATGTACTGAATGTTGGACAAACTTTATTTCTTAGTCTTTATTACTTTATTTCTTTATTTTTTTCTGTGCATGAGACAGATACAAGGAAGATTAAACATATAAATCCAATATAACCACTACTAAAATTCATAGTCTTGCAGCTGATTTATGAGAACAACAATAACTTTGTGAATATATATAAGCAGCTAGTTGCAGATTTCCCTGGCTTATCTTCTATGTCTAAGCTTCTTCCCACATTGACACTGCAAATGACACTACAGCAAACTGGACTTAATCCATTCTTCCTATAACTTACTGCACTCTTCCCTATGCATAGGAGGTGAACTCCATGAGTATTTAGCATCTTTGGCATCTTTGAACAGATAACGGTATGATACTGTGTTCTGAACACAGAAAAATCAACCTGTGATATATGTTAGCCCTCAGCATTTGGTAGTCTTTTTTACTACCATAAAACATTTTTGAGGTTCTATTTAAGTGAAACCTCCCTAGCCTGTTCTAAGTGGCAGTTTATATTAGAATGAAATTCCATAATTGGCAAGAAGTAAATCAGAAAAGCAGTGTTTTACTATTCCTGGCATGTAATGCTGCCACACAAAGAATAACATATAATACAACAACAGAATAAAATAATGCTTTTACGAGGGTAAGCAGAAGCAAGATGACAACCTCTTCTAACCCTAAGAAAATTTAAGGCAGCATATCCTTAACAGTGACTGATTATAAAGTGTTCTAGGCACTTTTCCTGTTGGTTTGGGAGGAACCTAATCCTTTTTGTGCAATGAACAAGTGCATTTTCTGTCCACACTCCTACAAACACAATGGATTTCATTTTTATTCTCCTTCACAGTCCATACCCTTCTCACTTCTTCCGTCAGCCTGGGATATTATTTTAACCATCTTCAAAGAGGTCATCATGGCAGAAGGGGTTAGGGGCAAAATATGGGGGAGGGAGGAGAAACAGTGTGGTAAGTGAGTGTAATAATTGTTCTTTGATGAAGAAAAAGGTAGAAGAAAAAATACCCAGGTTCATCAGTGATGCAGGCCTTGCCATCCCCAGATGTTACAGAAGCATTAGAATTGCTCCCTGCAAGAAAAATTGGATTAGTCACAATCTTGTCGACTAATGGGCACACTCTGTGATCTTTAGAGCTTCATTTACTGGGTTAATAGTGCTTTGCCTGAGTTCCTTTGCAATAGGGAAAAAAAAAAAATGTAAGAAGAAATATTCTGGGTGCAGTCCACAGCCACTGACACGAGTAATATCATATTCATCACAGACAGACCTCGTATCTCATTACTACTGAAGAGTTTGCCCCCAAGGCATTTGAGCTCAGTCAGGCCAGGCCCCTCATGTGGAAGCGTTCAGGTATATTGTGAAATGATTTAATGCGATAATAATGTCCACTTTGTGAGATAGATTATGTTTTTTATAGTGGCTGATGGTTAATGAATGATACATTAGCAAACATCACTAAAACATTATTGAGAAAATGCAGATAAGATATAGTAACTCCCTCATTCCCTACCCCCACCCTCTCCCAGATGCATAAAAATGGAAAGCAGAAGAACTTACAGAAAACAGAAAACTTGACATTTTTGTGAGGCTACCAGCTTGTGTACTCTCTCTCTTGCTTGCCTGTTCTCCAGAGAAGAAGGGAAAGAGATATTTAAAAATGTTGTAAACACAAACTGAAATATCTCTTCTTAAATCAAATGAGAATCAATGAAAGTGCAAACCTGGACAAATACATTATATGTTGACCCAGTTTATTAGATGAAGCCGTTTACCCTGATTTGATTTATCTGGCAATACACTGCTCAGCTGTGAAATGAGATAAGAAGAGCCTATTCACCTTATTTACAATATTATAGTGACTCCCGCTAGCACCACTATGGTTAAGGATCTGTCAGCAATTCCATTACAAACACCATTTTTTTTAGGGTTCGTAACATGGCTGTAGATTCATGCTTAGCTTGAACATAGCAATCCAAAACTGATAGATTCAATTAAAATCTCCTATTGAGTTCAATGGATTTTGGATTAACGTGACACAATCTTAAAAATGTGAAAATCTCTAGGTAATTTTCTACATTTTTAGTCATTATTACTGTGCCTTGGGAAGAAATACATAGATGGTCATATCCCCCTGTACTGCAACTTTACCAAAGCCAATAGTTACAATTTACACCACCTGAAAAGCTGCCCCTTCTGTAGGAGATTCATACTTGGCAAAGCTGATCCACACCAAGAAGCTATTTTTCTGTACTACTTAGACTTGCTCTACTATTTGGCTTACACATACCTTTAAAACTTCTTTGTTTTCTTATCAAGGGTGGATGGAATAATAATAATATAAGGTAGAGTAAGTCCCGTATACTTTCAATGGGAGCAAAACTACTGCACTTGCAGTCCAGCATTGATATTGCTGATTTTTCACATAAATCCTCTGAAATGGCCCCTAGCACAGGGCTTTCTCTACAAAAAAGTAAAAAGTCCTTTCTGGCACAGGTCTTTGTTCTGTGTTGTTTTACATTAAAGTTGAAGCTTCCAAAGAGAAAGTTCTGTTCTGATTTCCTTCATTTTAATTTGTGGATGTCATAACAGCTCAAACTGAAAAGAGTTTTTCTCTCTTTATATTCCTGACAGGAGTGCATATGCAAATGGATTTTGTTACATTTTTGAAGTGAGAATTGACAACATTTTCTCTGCCATATGCATGCACGTTTACATTGTTAGATTCTTAGACAGTGGAAATCAGCATAGTCCATTTATCTTAGCACGGTTAACTGATTTATTGCAGCCAAAGATCTAATCCACAACATGCATAACCCATGTCCAACTCATCTCCAACTGCTGATACCTGATAAGCACACAAATGTTAGGCTGCAGATGTCATATCAATATTATCTTTATATTTCTGTATTCCTAACACTGCATACATAACTTCATATTTTCAATTAAATCCTTGTTATTTTACATTCCTTTATTGTACTGTAAGATGTATGCATTTGTAAGGAACTAGCCTAAAAAGCAAAGGAAACTTTTCACTTATCGCAGGTATTTTACCTTCCATATACTCTCCTCAGTCCCATTCCTCCAGTTTTTCTGGTTGTGCAGAAAGTAGGAAAAATGTAAATGTGACTGAGAAGAAAAAGAAGTAGAGAAAGCTAGTGAAGAAGCATCTGCTGGGGTCAAACAGTATTGAATGAACACAATCATACAGAAACAAAATGGATTTTATCCATTTCACAGGCTATGCTTATCACTAACGACACCCAATGATAACTGAGTAGACAAAGAAAAGGCCTCTGATGCTCTGGATTTCATTTTGATTTGCACCTGTGTGACTGAAGAGACTGGATCACAACAATTAGGATACTACCTTCCCCTTATTTTGTAACACAAAGCAAACTATATCTTAAAATAGGTGGAGTTCTTTAAAAAATATCGTATTGCTTCTACTGCATGGGTATTGCAGAGAAATTTGAGAGAAAAAAGCTGAAATTGGAATAAAGGAAGAACATAATAAAGGGATGGTAAGACCTTGAGCTTTCATGTTGTTCATTTAGCTACTGGTCTACTTCACCTCAGAATGAAACAGTACAGTCTGGCTCCTCACTGCTGCCTCACAGAAGACCAGTGGGAGGACTTGGCAGCACTTCTGGGCTCCCATCGCTCCCTGGCTGCCTGCCTCATGGCCTTGTATGTTCATGGCCTCACAGAAACACAAGGTTTTCACGAGTTCAGAAGGAAATGGATAAGAACAAGTAAAAGTGGCTGTGCTGGTTGGAGTGGCAAGGTGGCAGGAAGCATCTCCCTCCGTGAGAAGCCTGCAGCCAGGCCAGGGTTCTCCAGCTCCTGCAGCACTTTGTGAGGGGGAAATATGGTGACAGGTGGGAGGAAGAGCTCTGTCCTGCCACCTGAGCCATCCCAGGGAGCTGCTGCTGCCATGAATCACCCTGCTGCCTGCAGGGAAGTTCTGCAGAGGAATCAGCAGCGGTGGGGGCGGCAGCTATCTGAGGAGCAAGAGAAGGCCCCAAGATGGCAGTAGTGTGGGGCTTAGACCCCACCCTGCTTGAACTGTTTCTTAACAAAATAGAGCAAGAGTGTCCTGCTTTTGGTACTAGTGCCAGGAGGACTCAGTTTCCACAACAGCCACATTAGAAATGTTAGAGGCAGCACACAGTAAGCGCTTTGGACTAACCATGGCCTGCAGGGTAGTGCTGCAAGCACTGAGGGTGTCTTGAGGTAAATAAACCTTTAAGAAGAAATATTCAAGGCAAAGTCACATCTCTTTGAGCAGCACCTCTGCTCCCTGCAGGTGCCTGAGGGGAGAGGGGTCTCCCAGCCTGAGGGGAGAGGGGTCTCCCAAGTGGCTGTGAAGAACCTGACCCTCCCCTGCAGAGTCATCTCCATCTTGAAAGTGTCTCTGGGAACTGCAGGGAGGGGACAGCCACAGCAGCCCATGAGAAACATAACTGTTGAGCCTTTTCTTCCCTCCAAGGCTGTATCTGGCTTTGGTATCTTTTGATATGTTTTTTAGTACCTTTTTGGTATCTTGATATCCCAAGATGAAAAATTTTAGGGCACAGCATAGAGTTTCAGTTTTTCCAAGTAGGGCAAAAGCTCAGGATCTACCAGGGCATGACCCTGTGCTGAGTTGCTCCTTGTTTTTCTAGGTGGGACCTGACTTGGTGTGAACTGCTGCAGGAATCAGTTCTGAAACTGGCCATGATCTGCAATCAGCCATCAAACTTCCATTTTTCTCATTTTGGTAAGATTTTTTACTTTGTTTGCCTAATTGAAGGTTTAGTAGGTTTTCTTTCTTGGTTGTCTGCATTTGTAATGGTCTGAAACTTAGTATGTGGATTATCTATGCTACTTCATTGTGTCACTCATGCTGTGCAGTATCCAGCATATGTGAACTGTGTGCAATACAGAAAAAAATTTAGGAATATCACTACTGTATGCTTAGGTAGAAAATAATATTTTCTACTTGCACTTAGCATCTAATTCATCTTTGTTGCAGTCATGATGTCTTGATTTTGAAGGGTTTCTTGTCTTAGTCTTGTATGAAACATTCAGAAATAACATGTATAATGCTTTTATATAGCCTGTTCTTTTCTGACACTGTCTACTATGGTCAGAATCAGAAGGAAAAGCAATGCTTGTATTTGAAACCCTCCCTTCATCCTACCAGTACACAGCAGTAAAATTGTCTCTGTGAATTGCAGGTTAAACCTACAAATCATATAAAAATGTAAGGGAAATTTGTATGTTACCTTAATTTGATAGATAGAGTCTAACTGGATGCAGAGTTAAGAAAAATGAAATTATTTGCACTACTTGCATTTTATCAGAGGGCTGGAATTCACATACTTTTTAAAATAAGTTTGTATATATGGAAAATATGCCATATTGAAACACAGAAATGTATGAGCTTTTCTACTGTGTCAGGAAGCTCAAACTACCCACACTAAAGAAAGGCAATTGTGACTTGAAGAATATTCAGAATATCTGGAAATTAACAAGAACATATCTGAAATTAGTCTCCTGAAATTGTAGATAGGCGGAAAACATGGCACATCCTTGATTTATCCTCTCAGTGTATGGCCTCATCAGATTTTTTTATTTTTTTTCTGTAGACATCATAGGAAGAGCTTTGAAATGAGACAAGTATCTCTGTTAGTGACAGGACATAGCAGACAGATACCAGTGGCCAGAAAGTCATTAACAGATGATCTTTAACAATCAAGTTTAAAAAAATGGCATTGTTTCTTGTCATATATGGGCACTGATTGTCAACTTGTTCATAGACACTGTGTCTCATTAATCATCTGAACCAGGCATTTCTTAATTTTTAGGTAGAGTTGCAGATTTATCTTAGTTAATGATGTAGGAAACTAGTTTTTTAAGTCTGACAATAATATTTGCCTTGTTCTTCAAGTGAAACTATATGATAAATGAATTGCATACCTACACATTGAATTTAAGTGCTTTTATAAGCATCCCAGAGCATTTCTGGCACTTACTTTTCCATGGCTGTTATTCTGGCAAATACATTTTGTGAAGCATGACTATTCTTTTCCTTCATTTCCCCAAAGATACTGATATGTATGTGCAGAGAAGTGGAATTCCAACAGGGGCTACCAGTAATATATTAAAAAACAATCTGAGCACTTGGAGAACTTTCTCATCTCAAGAAGTTAGAATTAGTGTCGAAATCTTGGTGCTGAATGTGTTTTTCAATCAGTAACTAGAAGTCCCACTCATGGATTAATACCATACTGTATTAGAGATGAAACACATAGAGCAGAAAAACCCCTGCCTCACTCTGTAAAATGAGTATAAAGCAAGAAGTAAAGTGGAGAAACAGGCAGATTAGGGAACACAGGGAGATATTGGATAGCACAATAGTCGTCATCTGAGGAGCCTTTCGATTCAGTACTGGCACAGATGTGAGAATGGCATTCTGATACCTATATATTCAGGATCAGTAAATGGGAAGCAGCAAAACATGTCTGCACACTTCACAACCTGAAGGAAACTTCAGTCTGAATTTGCAGCTAGACATATATGATGTTTGCATTGTACAGAGGTGGTGTGAAGGGCATCAGTTTGCCTTTTTTCCCCAAAATTTGCTATTACATAATTAACTCTTATAAATCCTTTGCCTATTTAGAATAAACACAAGAAAAAATGGGAGAAAGTTTTATTCTCATGTTTTTAAGTAGTGATATGAGCTGGTCAGTGAAGTGTTATCCCTTTCATAAAGTTATAAAAGTGGAGATGCTTTTTCTGTCTTTTGTGTGTTTGTTAGCCCATGTTGGTTTTTTTCCAGGTGTTTGGTGTTATTCTGTGCTTTTCAATATGACAGGAAGGGGAGGATGCTTCTAAATAACATGTTGCCCTGACTTCATAAGGCTTGTTTTGTCTGGCAAATGAATTATGTAAACCTTCTCCACCCGAAACTGTTTCAAGTCAATTAATTGTTGTAATTACTTAAGATTTCTTTTTAATGAATATGACTCTCCAGGGATTTGATGATATCCTGTCATCTGTAGGCCTGATAAATGAAATGTGATTTGTGGCTTGCTGCAAACTGAACCCTTGTTCTTGAACAATGTCTCTCTTTCCGATGTGCTCATTAAACAGAAGAAATGCCCTTGATGAAATTGGGAACATTTGCTCTAGTTGGTCCCGAGTAAGAGTGGGTAGTATAGGCAAATAAATTTTGGCTTTTTTCTCTTTTGTTCTCTCTTCCTTTAAATGCAGGCCTTGTTAACACATTAACAATTATTCAGATTAAATAAATGACCCCAGTGAGGTTACCTATTGTAATTGAGACTAGTTTAGCTCTTCCATCTCATCTCCATTAGGTGCACTGAAATGTGAAAGACCAGCAGTCCGTTAGTGTGAAAGGAAACCAATCCTGTATGATGGGTTCTCTTATACTACCTGTTTATAGAGCATTCCCTACCCCCACACCCCAACCCATCCCCACCCTCCCACCCCCCAATACTTTGCAATCAGAGCAGCCAAATTTGACAAGCAGGGCCCCTTCACTTTGGTTTTGTGCAATACCCAGTTTCCACTGCTTCTCAAGAAACACAGAGGTGCCCAGGGCTGCAGCTAAAGACAAGAAATCTGAGAGACCATGACAAAGGACCATGAAGTTGGCATTGAGTTCCCATAAACAGTGTGACTGCTTGTATATCAATTTCAACGAGCCTATTTTCCCCTACACTGCCGTGCACATAATGTAATCTAATCATCAATGCTAGAAAAGTATAAAGCAGGTGGGTTTTCCTGATTTAAATTCCATTGGTAAAACGGGGATTACTGCTTTTATTGCAAGACCTTTCCTGAATATCACGTGGGTACATTAAACATCATAAAATACATAGCAAAATGTAGTGTCCTGGTCACAGTTTGGAATATAAGGACAATGAATTATTGTGTATCACAAGCAAAGATCACTTTGACCTTTTTCCAGTCAGGAGAGGGTACCTCAGATATGTGCAGCTGTCTAAATGTGGTAGTCATGGATAGTGTACGGAACAGGCAATGTCCCTGATAATGTAAACAAATTAACAAACAGAAGAAACTGTCACATATATTAGTTACTGAGAAAAATTTGGGTGGTTTGGGTTAGAAAGTTGAAAACTGTGAGGACAGAGAGACAATGAAGCACCAGACCAATGTCTACAAGGAAGATATCAAGAAAAAGGAGAAAACATTACATTTTCACAAAAAAAAAAGGGATTTTGCACTTTGGAGTTAAAAATCCAGGAATGGTTGTAGCAATTTAAGACAAAATAACATCAAACCCTGAATCTTTCCTGAACTCTAACCTCATTTCTTTTCACTGGCATAAAACACACAGTTCTATTTGCTCCCTTCCCCCCACAGCCCACCCTTTTTCTTTCTGGGTTGGCAGTAGCTATAGACAAGGATACAGAGGTGCAATAAAGTGCAAGGAACAGGTTTTCCTGGCTTGATGGGCCCAGCTGAAAATGCTGTACCTGGAAGTATTGCAAAACTGATTGTCTTTGGTGAAGTAATTGGATGGAAGACATTCAGATCACCTTTGATTAGATGAACTTCTGAAACTACTGAGATTTATCTGTGCACAGATCCTATTCTCAGAGGACTGAAGAGAAAGTGTCCCATTAACTTAATGAATCAGGCCGCAAGAGAACAACTGCTCTTGAAGTCAGAATGAGAGATTTCCCATCAGTGGCACAAATTCTGCCAATAAAGGCAACAGGATTTCTCAAGTGAAATGAGATTAGAATATGTCTCCCCTGATTTTCAGTAGTTAAATGATTGACTATCCTGTAATAGGCTAATTATGAGATTTCCCTGCAATTTTTGTGTTGCAGGAAGGAATGAAAGTTTTCTTTCTCTACCTTGATTGTGTGGCAGCTGTGGCAGTGTTTCATCAATGCCATTGCATAGTCTTGACCTTTGAGAGGTGGCATGGAGCATTCATCTTCCCCAGCCTCATCTGCCTTCAGCAAGGTGTCTCCAACTCTGGAACTTCTGGCAATCTCACAAAGGCATTGTCCTACATGTCAGTTCCTGTTATCCACTCTGTCTTCTTGACATATGACACACATGTCAGCTCTCATTTTTTTCACTGCATGCTTTGTTTGCCCCTTCCCAGGTGGGAGATTACACATCCTCTTTTTTGAGCCATTTCCAGAGTGCTTCTTATTTTCCTGCAAGATCTTTGTGGCCTTTCTTGACAACTTGAAACATTCTTTTTGTCACTGATGGTTTGCTTTTGTCACTGATGGTTAGTAGCTCTTCACAAAGAGGAACAGCTTTTTACAGGTCTCCTTAGCTAGCCATAGTAAACTATGCCATATGTCTCCTAGCAATAGTAAACTATTTCCATACCTTCTTTAGAAAGGGTTCTCTTCCAGCTACTGTAGGTAAGTTGTTGCTGAATGTTTTTGACATAATGCATACGGACATTGCTCACCTCAGTTGCTTGTTTAGTAGCAGCAATTAATATTTTATAGCCTCCTTATCTCCTTTAAAACATTTAAAGTGTTTTTAATTTCATTATTATAATGCTTCAGATTAGGTTGACTGCAGTAGTGTTAACTAAGTAGGGTTATTTGTGATGGGGCACTGACAAGAAGGATAAGCTTGATCACTGCCTCTCCTCTCATCTGCAAGTGAAAGAGTGGGAAGCAGAGATTAGAGAAACAGGTTCTTGCCAGTCTGTCCTTCATAAGGACAGGGAACCTCTTCAGCAGTCTTGAAAGTTGGTTCTAGGAAAACAACCTAAAGAGTTAACTTGCAAGGAATAAATGTTGCCTCTGAAGACTGAAATTTTAAAAGAAAAAAAATACTAAAAGGGAACCATTACATTTTCACAAGGACAAGTGACCTAACAGTGACCTAACTCCTGCCACTTGCAGGAGTTAGGTCACTAAGAGCTGAGACATTGGGCAGGTACTGTTGAAACTGCTTATGATGACTGTACGTGCTTAACTGCTAACTGAGGTGATAACATTAATATAGAAGCACAGTAATTTAAATACTTTAAAGCCTTTTTCTGTGATTGTTTCTGCTTTCATCAGTGGCTTTTTGTACTACTTTACATTTGTAAAGATAACATATGAATTTGATGTCAAAATGACATAACTGAGAAGCAGATATTTACAATAAATGTAAACTTTGAAAATACCAAGTTGCTCTGATTTAATCTAACTAGGTCTGATAACAGCAAACCTATTTGGGTTATTTTGAGGCTTTTTAATCTGGGATTTATTTCTGCCATCACTAGCATAAATAATTATACCTAATAAAGACATCACATTGCTAAGGTGTCTTCTATAAAACTAGACGATGCTGGAACACATACTAATACATTTTTCTTTTCTAGACTGCTTGGTATTTTTCTTAGAAATTTCATATTTTTGTTTGCTTCTGGTCTACTTGAGAAGTCACTAGCACAAAGCAGTCTGAGTAGTCACATTTGTATTGCATTTCAGAGATAGTTCTCCTTTTAATGCAGTCCACAGAGATGATTCAGTTAACTTCATTGGTCAAAACAAATCCATTACTTAGTTTTAACATAAGTTTATAGGGTTAATTTGTGTTCTTAAAGTTAGGAAGGTTTTTCAATAACTGGTTAAATGGCTAACAAGAGATATCTGAAATTGTAGCAATAACTTATATCTCAATATTCTTACTGGCATCTTCCACAACATGGAGTTGCCAAACAGGCAAAACTGTCACACTGAACTAGAACATGGTTAAAATGAAAAATGCAAGGTAATGAATAACCTAAACTTGAAAGTTAAATGCCATTAGCAAAGAAGAGGTACAGGAAGGCTCTTCTACATATCAGACAGTTTGCAGTAATAAAATAAAGGTTTTAATACTTCATTATTATAATAAATAGAATGCATGCTTTCAGAAGTTGCCTATAGGCACATAGTTTTATGCTATACTGTAAACACTTTAAGCTGTGTGTCTCAATAACAAAAACATGAAGAAACTCCTACTTATGTTTGATAAGCTCTTCCCTCTTATTTATCTTATTTAGTACATTGAGTGTACTAACAAAGCCTGCTTGGGAGAGCTGATGTAGGCATTTGTTAATTGATGTTTTACCAAGTTCTTCAGTGCAAACCATTTATAGATATATGTATGTGTCTTTATACATAAACATGCAAAGCATTATGTGAATGTGTTATTCTGGCTGTTCTTTGCTCCTCTCCATCAAAATCTTATTTTAAAAATCATTGGTACTGAAAGTGTGAAATACAGTCAATTATTTGAATATCTATAAATCAGCCATCTGTGATATACACTGTAACAAGGAAAAAGAAATCAACTTTGCCAGTAAATGTTGCTCTGACAAATCCAATTTTAAATATAATGTATTGCTAAGAGTGCATTATAACAAGTTTCATGACTCTAAAAGGGCAAATAAGTTATTTCTCTTTGTACTAATTGCTCTGTGATTTAGTATAGTTTGAATTTAGATTTTGACTTCTGGGGTAATTACATCAGTCTCAAAGAAGACCATTCTGGACTTTTGGAGATGTTAATTGCTTTGTACACTGCTATAATCACCAAACTAAAGAAGCCTTCAAATCAGTACATTGTAAACAGCTAGAGCACTTGAAGGGACAAAGGACAATGCCTTCTCTCAGCTGATGTTGTAACCTTCACACCAATTTATCAGGAAATAGGTTTTAGGGAAAAGCATGGCAGAGATCTCGAGAAGCATGTGTGCTTCTAAACAGGTTTTTGCTCGCTATTTTGATCTCTCTTTTTTATTATTATCTTTGTCCTTTGCAAAATCTTAGGATTTTGTTGAGGACAGCCAAGTAGGTGGTTTGTGATTATTAAATATACCACCCTGATAGTACACTCTGGAGGTTAGATGTACAAATGAAGATAACAGTCAGTTTCTTTCAGACACTCCTCCATGATGGTGCAGCCAACTTGCTGCACTGAGGGCAGCTTTCAAAAGTTGTGACAAAGTAAGTAATAGACATACAGTAGCAATGGAGAAATAATGTCAGGCATAGCTATAAAATCACAAGAAAAACAAGGGTGGAGTGGGGATGGAGTATAATACACACATAATCCTCCTATATGCACGTGCGCACACACCATGTAGACTTCACGAAGCATGGGAGAAGCAGGTTATTGCAATGCAGCGTTATACATACCTTCCCGTTGTGTCTCCCAAAATTTGAGAAAAATACTGTCATAGTGCCTGTTCTAGTACAGTGGGTGTGTGTGCTAGCTGCAAGAGTATCTACATGAGCTTTGTTTAGTGAAATGCACTCTCCAAGTGATCAGAAATTACATAATGGAAGTTCTCCAGAAAAAAGAAAAAAAAAACGAAAAGGTAAAAAGGCAAGTTGAATACTATAGTTACTTTAGGGATTAATCCCTTTAATCTTCAGTTAGTGCCTATCTACTCACAGCAGTTACATTTTATCTCTGGATGTTCCTAGGCTATAAGTCATGGATTCTTTTTGAGTATGGGCAGAGCTACCACACAACTGCAGGAACGGGTATGCAGATACACCTTTATGTGGCTCAAATTAAAACACACATTCCTGTTGTTTGGGTGGGTTTTTTATAAATTAATGCAAATTCCCTAGGAGTTTCTATCAACTTCATTTTGTAATTAAGCTTACCTTTATACCCACCCAGATGAAATGTAAGAAGCAAAATGTCAAAGAGGAAAATCCAATAAAGTTGCATAGCTTAATACCGAATACATTGAACAAAAATTGTATTCCTCAGTTTGCTTTCAAGCAATCTGAGTACACTGTCTCCAGTTTTCACCCCTTCCACCATAACTATTTCCAAAGGCAGAGAGAAGAGGGAGCAGGACACATGGAAAAAAAGCAATTTATGCCATAGGACTTTTTCTTAAACTTTTAAGACCACTATCACTGAAGTTCTGTGAGATCTTGCTTGGATTGGCTAACGACCAGATTAACTATTTACTTAAAGTATCATTGTTTTATGATTTGTAAAAACACATCACAGATCATAATCAGATGTACAATAAATAAAATTCACCAGCCTGGTTACATGAAGAAATTTGGTTACCCTGATTTAAAGCACGTTTCAGGTTCCCCCGGGGAAAACTGGCAAAAGTGAATGTTTGGAAAGGGAAACTAAACATATTTGCACCTGGCAAAATAGGTCATCCAAGACAATGTAGATATAGGGGAAATATTTGTAATGGGAAATCATGATTGAAAGAACTGCACAGTCAAGGTAAATCAGTTTATACAGTCTAATTTCATAAAGGGATGATTCTAGAGGATATATGATAATAACGCTGTCAATAGTGTTGGAAATAGGCTCCTAAAATAACTAAAATGTCCTAGAAGTCATACAAAATAATAAAAATAATTATTTTTGGTACTTTTAACTAACTAACTTTTTAGGTTGCAGGCTCGTAGGAATTTAAGTCATGGTTTTGAGGGTATTTTTTTGCATCTGCAAAAAAAAATTTTAAGAAAAGCTGTTAAATGGAAGCTCAGATTTTTACTAGATTGATCTATGTAAGTGCAGGAGCTTGCTCAAGAGGACTAGTAAAATAATGACTTGGCAAGACTGTGTACTCATGCACATTTATAAAACATACATGACACACAAACATGTTAACTTCTATCTTTGTATAGAAAACAAGAAAAAGAAAGGTCTTTTCAGAAATCTGTAATTTTTCTTTGTGTAGCAAACACAGGAATTTTCTCATTCTGCGAGACTTTGATGGGTAGTAAATCTTCAGGAGAGAAGTAAATACTTTCTGTGCCTTTGTATGGAATACATATATAAGAAGCAGAAAGGCAACCTTTTCACTCCTCAGGATTAAATCCTTTAACAGAAAGAAATAGATACAGAGAGAAAGCTGGATGGAAGCATTACTTTAACATGCTCCTTAAGAATTCCCTTGTGCTCCTGAGTTCTTTTTCATCACCATAAGCTCTCTGCTAGGTGTGAAACCATAAGCATATGAAAGCTTGTCATGCAGGTGTATTTTGTATACCTGCCACACTGTGAACTCACCATGTCTCTGGCCCTGAGGAGAAGTTCTCTTTCCTTGCAGCAAGATTATGTTTTAAAAAGCTGACTTTTAAACCTCTTACTGAATTTTTTAATGGATTAAATTCATCATGTCACCAGCTGCTGTGCAGCTAATAGAGCCATAAAACACTGTATTAAAGGATTACCCATGCAAAATTTCCTCTTGTGCTAATGTGAATTTTAATACTTTTAACATTTAGTTGAGATGGGAATGTCCAAGAACAGCTTGTTCAATAGGTTGTTCTATAAAATTAAGTTCCTCAGCTCATCACAAATGCCAGGACTCCATTAAGCTGAAATTTTACAGAGAGGCTACGATGATTCACTGTATAGCATTTGCAGGGAGGAAGGCAACATCTGCTTCTCCATTAATGCTATAAAACAAGGAAGTAAAACACACATGAGCATTGTAACTGCAGGGGAACCGGGCTGAACAGCTGAGAGTCCTCGCTCCAAATTAGTTGGAGGTCAGTTTATCCCATTATGTACATGGTGTATAAGAATGGAGGGAATATGAAATCCCACTCCCTGAAGGAGGGTGATGTATATTGGCCTTAAGGTTAGTCTCACATTAATGTAAAATCATGAGAAATTCTGTAAAAGCAAATTATTTAACTTGGGTAGAAGGTGTGGGGAAGAGAAGGGATAGTCATGCTTTCAAAACAGGAGTGAGACCTTTAGTTTTATTCTTATCTATAAACAGTAATTAACAAGGTAGCATTTATGTACCTGAAATCATGAAGTGACTGCAAATAAGATATAAAAGGCTGTAGTTTGAATTTCTTTCTTCTGACAGCAACAAAATGGTCTTCTAGAGGCTGTTTCTCTGGAGCAGCTGCAGGATTAGAAGTATGGTACCTTTGCTGGCTTTTAACTCCTAATTTCTGTAGAAAAGGATAGTTTCAAGGGATGCTACCAAGTGTTGGAAAGAGCCTCTCCAAACCTCCCCCCTCTATCTCAACCATAAGGATCACTCGTGGAAACCACCATTGTTAACTACGTGCAGTTCTTGTTTACTGCTGGAATGAATATGTAATTAAGCACTTGGACCTTGCTCAGACCTTTATTTTTTCCTGATACAGACAGGATAAGCTTGAGGAAAGGGAAAAGCAGGCAAGAAATGGCACTCCCAGTCCATCAGCATCTGCACTGAGCATCACCCTTGATAGTGCAGCGTTTGGGTAGGCAGGACTGTCAAAATTAAGGAAGACTAAACTTTTTTGTGATGCTAATAGCATTTTGAAAAGAAGAATGAGCAGCAATGCAGGGAAAGCACTCTGTGTTTTCAAATCTCCATGTAAAAATGGGTTTCTCCCTATGACAGTTCTGAGCACTGATTGTCCCAGTCCCAGCTAATGAATGGCAGCACAACCCCTCACACTGTACCCTGCTGGCAGTGCTTTCATCTTGTAGAGAGGGGGTACTGCCAAATGAAAACCCACTGCTTCCAGCAGCAGCCAGAGTGCTTTTTCAATCCCACCCTGAGGATGTGGGAAAGGAGGCGGCCCCTGCTGACACTAGCCCAGACACCATCCACCCTGGAAAAGAGGCAGGTGGTTGTCTTTATAATTCCTTGATCCAAAACTGACCAGAGCCACCGCCAGCAACCTCCTCCTTAGAAGCCTGTATAGCTGTTTAATAATTTCCTGAGGGGGACATCTTCTCAGTCAGGAGCCTGATCCACAGGCAGATGAAGGCAGTAGGAACAGTTGATGGATTTTAGGTTGCATCTCTAACTGCTTGGAAAGTCCAGAGATGATCAGTTGACTGTCCTTTAAAATAATAGTGTTTCAAATGAGGAAGACTTTCCATGTAGCAAGTAGTTCATACTGCTAAATTATTTGACAAAATTTAGTAGTAGTAGTAGTAATAGTAGCAGCAGCAGCAGCAGCAGCACTACATGCAGTAGTAGCAGCAATAGCACTAGTAGCAAAGGTTTGTGATGCTCACATTGGAATAAAAAAAGGAGTTATTTAAAACCCAACACAAGAGTGGTGAGGAAGTTTTAATAGGAATATGCTCGAGCTGCTGTTCCTTACCCCAACTGAATTTTCTCCACAGCTCCATATTTTGTTCTCCATGTGTATTACTGTTCTGAGAGCCTGTCATTTCTTATCAGAATGAGAAAGGCTAAAGAGATAATATTTCAATAACATACTGGCCTGATCATAAAATAACTCAATGGAAATGTGTAACTGCCTCAGGCAGCACAGCAGGATAGTCAGCAGTCAGATGATTTCTATTCTGGGTTTCTTTTTTTTATGGTTACATTTTCTGTTATATCAGACATACCCTCAAGTCTTAGTTATGCTTTTATTCAAAAGGAGACCGCAGTATAAAGACCTACAAAACTTATTATGATATATTACTGTAAAGAAATAAAAGTTGGTGCCAGAGTAGCATATTGATAAGGACAGGCCTGCCACATTAATTGACCTTTTTTTTCATCTCAACCACCAGGGCTGAGGCCTAAGCATCTCAGTTGCTTAGCAACAGGGTCACTGCTTTCAGGCCTTAAATGCACACACACAAAAAATAGTTAAGAAAAAAATCAGAAGATGTGATCTTATGAAGGCAGCAGATATTTGGCAGAAGAAAGTATTTCTCTTCTACTTTTTTATTTTTTTACCCTGTGCTGTAGGTCTTAAATGCATAGAGGGAAACAAGGGTCTGAAGTTTTACCAATCTAAGCAGACCAGCAAAATACTACTGAACCCACAGGCACATGTCCTGCTTCATCCCTGTCCTGATGATATGCTTTTGATTTTTTAGAACACATGTAGATATTTATAAATAATTCATATGAATCTTCTTTGTCCATAAAATAGATACATACATGCAAAATTCTAAGTGACCCTGAATAACATACATATATTTTGGGGACAGCAGGGTGCAGCAGAAAAGCAAAGAGGGGCTCCTATTGTTTAGATCCTTTTTTAACATTCTATCATAAACATTAGTGCTCACTGCTGTATTTAATGACAGGGCTTGAGGCAACACAACATCTCCTAAAGGTCAGCTCAGAGAGAAGTTTGTTTCTTCCCTCCACAGCATGAAACACAGGAAAAAGTCAACACTTCTTTTAAACTTTAATAAAGGCCATAGAACAAGATTGTGCTTCTCTGCCAGGAATCAACATCCTTATACATGAGAGTAGCCGTATCTTTGCTTCAGGTTTCTTCTGGAGAGGAATCCTGGTGCTGAAGTCAGGAAATCTGTGGTTTATTCCCAAATAACCATCAATACAAATGATAAATGTCCTTAACACTAATCCTTTCCTAGCTTAAATATAAGTTGGGAGGCTCCTATTCTATCAGTGCCAATGTAAATAACTACGCGGTTCTCAATGAACAAAGCATTTAATGTAAAGCAGAAGGCAGTATTTTCCTCCACAAAAACAGTTACGGGGAAATTTATTGTTAAATGTGAGACACAATAAGGAGATCTTTTGAATTTTCTTTATTTATTGTATTGCTTTAAATAGCTCTCTAGACCTTCCATAGCATGTTTTAATCTTCTTCCACTGTTACTCTATGGCAATAGAAGTATTTGTATTGAAGATCTTCACAGAATCATAAAATCATTTAGGTTGGAAGGCGCTCTGGAGATCCTCTAGCCCTCTGGGTAAGATTCATTCACACTTGCCCTTCTCAAGGCTGAACAGTCACAGCTCTCTCAGTCTCTCCTCACAGGACAGATGCTCTAATCCCTTAACCATCCTGGTGACCCTACACTGGACTAGCTTCAGTGTTTCTTGTACTAAGCAGCCCATATTTGCACCAAACAATCCAAACATGTGCAACCAGGGCTGAGAAGAGGGGAAGGATCACATCTCTCAACCTGCTGGCAATGCTCTGCTTAATGCAGCCCACAAAGCTTTTGGCCACCTTCCATTCTCCTTAATCTTTCTTTTGCTGGTGATCTACTAGCAGAAGATCTTTTTGTTGACTTCACATCCTTCACCAGATTCAGTTTGGTGGGCTTTGTTTTTTCTTATCCAGTCTTGGCACACTCAGAGACTGCCCATATAGTCTTCCTGGTTCCCATGCAAGCTTCTACTTCCCATACACTTCCTTTTTATGCTTGAATTGTGTCAGCAGCTCATTGTTTGTGCAGGCCTTCTGCCACTTTTGCTTGATTTCCTGCTCACTTGGATGGATCATCCTTGGCCTTGGAGAAGGTGATCCCTGAAAAGGTCTCCTAGACTCATCTTCTTTCCAATGACATTTCCTGAGGGATATTTCCAATTAGATCTCTTTAGAAGCTGAAATCTACTCTCCTGAAAGCCTGGGTTGCAAACACAGAATATTAGGAGCTGGAAGAGACCTTGAAAGATCACTAAGTCCACCCCGCTGCCTGAGCAGGATCATGTAGAGTAGATGATCCTGCTCCG
>VXBZ01010971.1:281897-300217 GCA_013399135.1 Heliornis fulica | reverse complement strand
GGAGGTGGACTGCGAGCAGGATCATCTAGAGTAGATGATCCTGCTCAGGCAGCGAGGTGGACTGCGAGCAGGATCATCTAGAGTAGATGATCCTGCTCACAGTAGATGATTTCTGGTCCACATAGGAACATGTCCAGATTGGTCTTTAATGTCTCCAAAGAAGGAGACTCCACAACCTCTCTGTGCAGCCTGTTCCAATCCTGCTTTTAGCCTTCTGTGATCCTTAACTTTTTGCCTTGGTGGTTGGGTTTTTTTGCCTTTTGACAATTAACCCAAATTCCCACCATATTAATATATATCTACAGTGCCCTCTCTTTCACACTGGTTATGTTTCTAATAAAACTACAGAAATATCTGTTGCTGTCTTGATGAGCAGATAAAAAGGATGGGCATCTCTGTATTTCTTTCCAATCTTAATGCCCTTTTTTTGTGCTCACGCTTGCCCACTAACTTCCAAAATAGAGCCATCACTGATTGGAGAAAACTGTGTGTCACGTGGGGACTGTGCAGGACTTGGTGATCAAGCATTAGTCTTTGCCTATGATGTGAAGTTGGAGCGTGCTGTCTACACAATCTATTTAAAGAGTATAAAATACATTTAAGCAGGAAAATCCGTTTAGAAACTGTGATAATGGATGTCATAGACATTACTAATAGCTTCCTGAAACCAGTTCCACTTGTATAAAAATTTAAATGTCTGCACACACTGTGTCTAGGGATGCCTTTGGTTTGATAATACTTAACAGTTGTATGCAGGGAACTTAGGATTTGTGCAGTTGTTGTTTGATCTTGCTGCTGATTTTAAATAAGATTGGCAGGATGTTTGCCTTGAACAAAAGATCGGCCTTAGTAGAATTCCTTTTGGCTGATTGAATTTAGCCTTCTGATATCTTCCTGAACATCAAAATGTTAATCAGTTTTAACAGGTAAATCAGCATGTCAGGGTCTGTCTCTACATCATGGTGGGGTATTAAATATCTTTTAGCCTTCAAAGTTAACTGTTTCTGGCATTCATTCATACCAAAGATAGACAAATACTCTTGATTAATTCAGAACTTAAAAGTTCTGTGAAAGCGTGACTCTAGCTGTATAAAACTGAAAGGACTAGGTGATTAGAAGTGTAAATGTTGTTATACAACAGGCACAGACTTGCTGCTGCTTCGCTTGTCTGGGTGTCCTGTGTAAAACTTCTCAGCAAAGTCCCTCTTTTACTAGCATAAGTATGCTCTAACACAAGTCCCAAGTATGTTTCCAACTTGGACAGAGAAAGACCAGTGGAAAACTGTGGCATAAATATATCAAAACATACCTGAGTCTGCCTTTAAAGGGTGATTAATCATACCATGAACTTCTGTGATGCTAAGCCCAGAGTTCAGTTCCAGCAGCTTCTAGAGAGGTATGCATCCTTTTTAGTCTCAGCAATAACCTCTATATGGAGAGTGTTTGGCTCCAAAGGTGTTAGTTTATCGTGATGGTGAAGTTCACGTCTGAGAAGCCAGGAAGCATCACAGGTGAGCTGGTATTAGATATGTCTTCACTTTTTCTACTGAGTTCATCTAATGTGTTCATAGGTTCTAAATGATCTTCACAAAAGTACTTTCCGGGTGATCTCTCAGAACAGTACTGCATTTTATTTCCCTCTTATTCTGACGAAAGGCGGAAAAATATTTTCCCAGCCTAGGTACTGATACGCAGCAGCGGAGTATTGCTACTGACGTATTAGAGATCCATATGACTTTTCAAAGAGGAAAGGTGCATTATTTTTCCCAGTCAGAAGGGAGAATTGCATCATGCATGCTGCATGTCTGCTGTTTCATAAAGTCTCACGGAAAACCCTCAAAAATGTCTATTTCTATTAAATCTTGGTTTCGATCATCATCCCAGGGGTCCTTCCAGGATTTTGTAGTACTAGTGCTAGATTTCTGTTAACTGGAAGCACTAAATTTGATAATTAATTCTAAATACTTATTGAAGCAATATTTTCCCATCCTTTTTATGCATTCCTTTTTTATGTGTGTTCAGTTTCTAAGGACTGTTGTGGAAATGGTTTTAATGGGTATATATGGCATAGTGCAGAGCACAGGGAGATTCTGCAACATGTTTATAAACTTGTAGCAATAAAATATCTACCATCAGGCTACACTAGCATTTGAAAAATAATATGTGATTAAATAACTGGAAAATTATTGACTGTACACACTAAGATTCACTAATAACTGGTGGTAATGTCTTTAACTATGGAATTTGATCATGCAGTTTTCATTATTACTTATTGTTATTCTTTTGTGATTTTATATTTCAAGAAAAGGCCTGGTGGGAAGAAAAACGTAGCTCACAGATTAGCTCACAAATTTCAGGGTTCTTTGACATCTATATACATGAGTTTTTACTGGGATAGTATTTGACTAGGCACAGCCTGAAATATGGCCACCCCAACCAAGGCCACTGAAGACAAACTGAAACTTAAAAAAATACCCATGATAGTTAGGAACATTTTAGAGGTACATAGACATTTCATGGCCACTGAACTGCTAATGTACAAATGAGCAGTGCATCCTTTCTCAACCAATTAAAAAGCACAGTAGAAAATAAAATACTGAAAGAACTCTGTTATGCAAAGCCTGATTCTCTCAAATTACTAGTTAAATGAAAACCATTTGCTATAGAACAATGAATCTAGTGCTTTTCCATATCATGCTGAATACTGGCCTTATAATTCCTGACTTTTCAGAAATATACTTGTTTATCTCAACTAAATGACTGTTTTATGGGAAAAAGAGTATTATGAAAACTGAAGATTAGCAGTACCAAAGCTAACTGCTTCACTCCTCTGTGCAAAATCTGGATCTTCAGGTCTTCCAGGAAGAAACAGGTCTAGAAAGATTTCTCTTGGCTGATTCTGGATTTTCTACACAGTTTGGAAAACTGGTGAGATGAAGTTGGAGAAGTTATAGCCACACCCATTGCCTTAATTTCTGGTATGTGAGGAGTAACTGGTATCTAATGGAATGATCCTAGAACTGCAGGGATGGAACGGAAATTCTTGAAAAAATAATCAGTGAGCACCAGAGAACCACAGGACTTTACAAGAGGACTGTTTGAACTATTATGCTATTATTGTCACAAGCCAATAATCAGTATTTTCAACACACAAGGCGATCATAGTTTCACTTGAAACAGCAGCTTAACAATAAATAGCAAATGCACAAAATTACCAAAAATTAAATTTTCAGATGAAAACCACGGTGAGTAAGGAAATATTTGACTCCTAGTCAAGTTAAAAGGATAGCTGATACCCACACAGCACTGCATTCTCTTTATATAGCAGTGGGTAACACTTTCCCTGCATTACTTTGAGGTTGAGACTGCTGAAGAGAAATATTTTCTCCCACCCAGACCCTTTGAGACAATTTTTCTCTGGTAATCTTGCAGAAGGAGTCAGTGGAAAGTTGCAGTGGTCACTCATTGCACACAGACAAAGCTGACTGAACTTTTTACCTTTTGGTTATGCTTTTGATCTGTAGCCCACATGATCTCATTAAGACCATATTATTTAGCTTAAACTTCAGATACTTGACCATTTCTCACAGTAGCCCCAGGCTGGGTGCAGTGTAATATTGTTCATGCCGGCTTCCTGGCATGGCAACATGTCATAAAGTATCTGCTGGGATATGACAGAAGAGGTAGGTTGGGGGATGGAAGCTGGAATAAAGAGGCTCAGACACTTGAGAGAGCTTGCAAGGAGAGGTCATTGCCCATCAGCCAGTAGGATACTGAATCCCAATTACTCAGGAATGCTCAGCATAGGCTGCCTGATGCAGACTGTAATAAATCTTATGGCAGGCATTAGGAACACCTGGTTTCAGATGAGAACGCCTTTCTTTGGTCCAACTAAATCAATCCTCTTTCTTCCCCTTGCCTGCACTGATCTCTATCTAGTGGGGGGAGGAAGGGGAAGAAAAACAGGCAGGTGATGTTATTATGGGTCTTGTCAGCGTCACTAATGCCAAACAGGTAACAGGCAGAAGAAACAAAGAGAAGAGGGTTTAACTGCTGCGATAGTTCCTGTCATCTGCTCTGAGATTTGAGAAGAGCTTCCTTAACCACTGCCTTCAAATTGGCACATGTCACAACACTGGATTTTGTCCAGTCCACACTCAGATGCCAGGTGAGCTTGATGGTCATGAGTCCATCCATTAAAAGCTTTTAACATTACTGACCTCCTGAGTGTATTGAGTCCATTGTTCTACCTGGAGGAGAAGGGAGAAAGTAAACACAGTTCAGCTACTGTCAGTTCTGCAGATCTAAATCAGAATAGGTACAGTGATTTCAGGGAGCTATGTCTGGCCACACTCACCGTGGCCTTACCTTCCTTTTAAAGGACAAAAGGATAGCTCCCAGATTAAAAAAATTTGATAAAGCCATGAGTACCACAATGGACTGTTTAGAGATTTGTATCTTTTAGCTTTGACGTCTGAGAAGGTGTAAGCTCTGATTTAAGTATTTTCCCTGGACTGGAATATAAGTAGTATTTTCTCCTCCAGACTGCCCTCACAGAAGGTGCTTAATCTGTCAGAGATCTCTACTGTTCCATGAAATTCTGCTGATATTGGTCAATAGTCTCAAAATTTACCAAGGAGGGAGGGATGCATGCATACAAAGAGATAGAAAATGATTCCATGAGCTTATTCCTTGGGAAGCAGACTAAAAATCAGTCAATGGCAGCTGGGGTTGTGGTGCCTTATGTTGCCCTTTATTTTTGCCTAAGTTTTTTCTTTTCTTTTGTTTTCTTTACTTTCCTTTTCTTTACTTATCAAATAATTTTCTCAGGATGGTCTCTTCCCATTTGAAAAACTCCTGAGAGAAGCTTTCCTGAGAGAATTTCCCATGTAACTGCTAAATACATGACCCGTTTACAAATAGGGATGTATTCATGGCCTCGTGGTAGCCTATGGATATGTGACTGTCCTAGCACTGTCACCTGGCAGTATCCATTGCAAACAGATATTCTGACCCTGGCAAACACATCTGTAAATTACCATAACCAGGAATGCCAGTTTAAGGCCTTAATGCAAGGAAGGACACAGACCAAAGTCTTCACACTTGTGCTTGGTGGTGGTTTGGAGATTACTGGCTTCCCCGCTGCATCTTATGAGTGGCAGTGGTATTCCCAAGAGCTCCAGGCAGCTGACCACATCACTAGTGTGTCTAAAAGGCTCTGGAAGGCTTGCCATGTAGGATTATTTCAGTAATGGTTCTCACTGGCCTACCTAACCGATAATCTTCTCCCCCTGGTATATGCAGCAGCAGCACAACTCAGTTCACTCAAAACTACAGGAGCCACTGAAGAACTTCACAGTAAATTAAGTACAATTAGCAGAGCAAACATCACCACTGCTAGCCTCATAGTCCTGTAATTATTCTGACAGCACATATTATGTGGGCCATTTCTCAAATCAGTGTTCTTTGTAAATGAGTATCATCATAATACAATCCTTTTTCAAGTAGAAAATCCCAGGGTACAGTGGAGACTTAGGAAGAAGGGGATAGATCTTCTAATTCAAGTGAATATTGAAGTCCCACTCTGGTGAGAGTGCCCATCGGACTCTGTCAGGTGAATACCAGAAGGACAGCTACAAACAGAACCTGTGATCTGGTTCTTCCTGGCCAGGGTTTAGATGTTGAATTTTTGAATGATGCCCAGACAGCACCATGATACAGGCTGTGGGAGAAAATCTGGCTAGTGATGCAACCACACATGTCAGGCTCACCTACAGAGTGTGCTCAAATAAGAGCCAGCCTGGGTAGACCGAATACTGTGTTGTATCTGAAGTGAATCAGTGGAACCACAGGCACACAATACATTTTTAGGACTATCACAACAGTTACCTTGAGATCAGATGTGGGATGGGCTGGCATTTTCAGTATATCAGATTCCTTCTGAAGCCAACGAGGCTTCTGTTCATCTTTGTAGTCTCTGGGAATTTGTTAACTTTGCTGCTGCTGCTTCTGTTGTGGCTGAATTCAGACAGCAAGGGTCAAAAAAACTGGCTAGTACAGCCACGAGTGTAATTATTTGGAAAGGCTCATCACTTTTCCTATGATATACTGACTTGTCTCTCCTGAGAGACAGAGTGGGGGCAATTTGTTCCATTTTCTAGAAAGAATAAGGGTGAACTGGGGACTCACCTGGTGAGAGCATCAAAATACCTACAGAAAAAGAGATTAGAAATTACAAGATCTCACCCTAGAAATAAGATGCAGGAATAAAAATGTTAATATTTGTGGAAATCCTCTCCTCATAGCAGAGGCCAGGCATGGACAAGTACCTAAGGGTACTTGGGGTAAACCACCAAATAAAACTACAAGAAAAGATAGCAAAGGGACTCTCCATGACAGAAGTGGGGTTGTCTGACTCCTTACTTCACAATTTGCTACTACAGGAGGTTTCCTACAAAAAAGACCAGAGGCATACAGAATTTTAGACAAGGGAATTCTAGACAAATTTCTTATTTGGAGAGGAGGGCCCACTAGGTGGCAGAAAAGTTGCCTAACTTCAGCAGATGCTGTTTTTGAGATTGGCAAATGACACTCCAAGAGGTGATTTAGAGCTTTGTAACTGCAACATTGTAATACAACCAGCAAAGGAATTATATAGAGGTTTAGAGAGTTGAGATTCTTTAAATCCACCTTGTGCTACTACATTGTGGGATTAATGTGATCCTGATGTTATTATCCCCTCCCTACCAAAAAAAAAAAAAAAAGTTGTTTGGGATTTTTCTTTAAATAATAATTGATTCAATCTCATAGAAAGAAAAAAAGTTTTTGCAAAAGAAGAAAAAAATAAAACAAATCAAATGCTTTTTGTGTTACAAGCCAAAAACTGGTATAACCAGAAAAAGTTGACAGATTAATTGTAGTGAAACAGAAAACCCCATTGGCAAGACATGGTGAGTTCAAGGATGTAGGACTATTCTTGAAAAATGCAAGAATGATATCAGGAAAAGAGATAGGAAAAAGAAAAATATAGAGAGTGTGCGAGGTTGTCACAGCGAGTATTTAGAGCCCAAGAGCCAGTCAGCTAATGTAGAAGTCCTCCTTAGCAATGATATCTTGGAGGCACTTAAATATCACCCCCATTAATTAATGAAACAGGAACAACTGAAGACCTACCCCTTTGGTCCCAGAGGACAAACAAGGAACACCCTGTGAAGGAGAATTCATTTGACCCCTGGACATGCAGAATTTGCTGCTGGGGCTACCAACTGTCTGAGCAATACTTTATACACTACATGAACATCCACAGAGTCATTTTGGTCAAGGAGAGTCAACTTACAATCTGAAATCAGTTTTAATGAGAAGACTTTGATGGGCATTATGTCAGCTTCTTTCAACCTTGGGTCTTTGATTGACTGCTGAGGACTGTCCTTTAGATGATAACAAGGATGCTGTCAGTCCTTCATAGATAGCTTGCACCAGGCTTGAATGCAAAAGCAAGTAGTGTGTATATCATATGTTCTTTCCTCATCAGGATGAATTTCAGCTTGAATTAATTTCACTGTAGGCAGTATTTAAGAACCAATTGTGGATGACACACCTTAAAAGTGCATTGCTCCTGCTAAGATAAACCATGGGCCCGATCATGAAAGTGTAGCTCCTGAGAGCAGCAGTGTGGTGTTGTAACCCAACTTGGAACCCCCTTGGAATCCATCTGCAGTCGCTAGTATTGATTACTGTAGCTTGGGAGCCAATGATCTGAAATAAAGGAGAGAAGGGTGATTTCCCATATTGCTCTATTTCCTGTATTGTATGCAATTTTCCGGAAGGATTTTCAGAGACATTTCAGTGCTCTGCCTTTAAATTCACTAGTGATTTTTATCTTTGTTTAAAAGGGAACTGCAGCATAAAGGGGGCTTAAGCTTTCCAGCTGGGAAGGGAAGATTAGTATAATTAATAATGAATACAAGCAGGCTTATGCTTTTAAAATATATTTAAAGTTGAGGAGAGGAGACCATAGAAGCTGTTGAAAAAAAAATTATTTTTTCTTTTCAGCACTGCTACTACAAATATGATAAAGAAAGGTGTGTCTTTAAGAGGTCATTAATGACATTCAGTTTTCTTTTGGTCCACTTCATGTTTTCTCACAGCTAGTGTCGTCCGCTAACGCTGTACTTCAGATGTCTGAGCAAAGTAATTCAAAAATCCCCAGACAGAGAAATAACAAAAGAGGAAGATCTTTGTCAATGACAGCTTTTTCAAAGCAAATAGAACTTTGTATTGAATATATTTTTATAAAAGGTTTAGTTTGAGTAAGGTTTCGAAATCTACATCAACACTTCTGAGCACAAAAGAGCTACACTCCCTGAGCCCCATCTTTAAATGAAGCTATAACTAAGACATGCAGTAAGCTCAGGCTTCTCTTTTTTCCTGGAATGGTCAAAAAGACATGAATTCTCTCTAAATTCTTCTCCACAAGAATTATGCCATATCAGATATCTGCTGGGAAAAATAATCTCTAGTTCCCACAAGATTGTATGTGATATTAGCATACACTTTTAAGTGCTCTATAAAGGGTTAATAAATAATTAATGGATGTTATAAGCTCATTTCAGATATGATCAGTGTATGCAATAGATGCATATCAGTACATGGAATTGTAGCTGATCATATGCTATTGGTCTGTTACAGTGCATTTATTAAAACAGCTGCAAATAATTTAGTAAACCTTTTTATATTTCTTTTAGCTGGAAAAATAACACAAAGTGAGACCAAAAAAGGAAGAAATCTTCCTGTCAAAATAAAATTCTTTCACTTTTACAGCAGTACAAGTCAGCTTAGTCTGGCTTTGTGTTGATCCTAACTAATCATTCAGCTTTGCAATTGTTATTTTAACTCTAGAATCTGCTACATCAGAGACAAATCTGTAAGATTTAAAATCTTTAATGTGGAAAAGGAACAAGCCCCTGAAACAACAGGACAGATTAGCATTTGACTCCAAATCTTAAAGAATTAAATTTTCATACTGTAAATGCAGACATATGTGAGAAATCTTTGTGGTACTATGCATCTTCTCCCTTTCCCATCATATTCAATGGGAATCTGGTATACACAGGAATTCTTATGCGTTGCTAAGCATCATATAGTATAGGTTACACAATTTTCTGCACATTTTAGATAGGACCAAACTATATTATGAGGATAGTTTTTTTAAGAGAATATATTTTGAGCAAAGTGTCTAAGTAGGTATTAGCAATACAAGGGGTTATATCTGTCTGTACCAGCCAAAAGTATCAACTCTGTCTTATTCAAGCTACAAGTGGATAAAATCCTTCTACTTCAATTGGCTGTTGGCTTCATTGCTGCTTTACCAAGGGACTCTTGACAGACCAGCTGAACTGGAAGACATCTCTGCCCCTTGCAACACATGCCATCCCTTTGCCAGAAGCTGCTGCCCCGTATCTGCGGCAGCAGAACAGAATGTGTAAGCCCCTGCATCATTACCCACCTTCTGTGGTCCACAATTAGCCCTGAGGTACAGGTACATGTCATTCTCTTGGCTGTGAGACACAGGGACTACCTAGGGCACAAACTGGAAGAAGGAAGCACTAATACTTTTAGGTGGCAAGATTTGCAAACTACTTCTGTTAGTATCCCTCAGGAAACCACTAAGTTTGCAATATCATGTCTCTCATATTTTCACTTTTGACCTGATTCTTACCTTTGTCTTTTCATTTAGTCTGTTGTGGTATTTGGAACCCTAGTTTCTTGAAGAGCTCAAGACTGAGAGCAACCTCTGAGCACCTTCTCAATTAAATCCTCCTTGGATAATCAGAAAATTTGTCCAAAGTATTTCTTGGAAACTGGGATCAAGACTTTTGCTGAAACATTATCCAAAGTGGATTTATTGCTTTTTAGAAATATTTATTCATGCAATGATTAACACAACAACACTAGTAGTAGTAGTAGTAGTAGTAGAAGCAGCAGCAACAGTAGCAGCAGTAGCAGCAATAGCAGCAGCAGCATTTAGTAACTGTAATAGTAGTAAAATAAATATACTCTTTGTGCCTAAAGGTTACAGTATAGGGGTTTTTAAGAGAAAATTATGCAAACTGGGCAGTTGAATAGCAATGAAGGGGAAAACAAAATGAGGGCCACTTAAAACACATTAGTTATTTTAGCTTGGAGCGGGATCCAAATTCAGGTCTGAACTCATTGGAGTTACCTGCTTACTTCAATTTGCCCAATTATCACCCACCAGTAATTGGAAATTTGTCCCGCTGTACATTAGGGGCTCATTAAGATTTTATTTTGACATATAAAGCTCATATTGAATGCACTTACACTCGCTCCAGTTTGTGGTGTTGTAAACCTCCAGTCCCAGCACTTCCCTGAAGATTTCTGAGGACGAAGGGGAAAATCCTGGCCCCTGAAGCCAGCGACGAAACTGATATTACCACAGTGAAATCAGAACTTGAGTCACACACTATATCTTTCAGATTATTATCTCTATTTCTTCCTCGTTTCCCAGATTTATTGCACTTCCAAAGGACGCTGTGTTAATTAACTAATCAATGCATAGCATTTTCTTTTTAGCATTTTCTTTTTAGCACAAAAAAGCTATTTTTTTTTGCTTAATCATTCACCGTATCAGGGAGCTAAAAAAGAATATGTTGAGGGGTTTGCCCTTGATTAAAACATAAAATGGGGCAATAAATATTTTTTATTGGTTATGATACCTTTACTTTATTAGGAAGATAACAGACTGCTGGTTAACTGATCATGAAATATTAATTAAAAAGAAAAATATATGATAGAGAGTTATTTCTGTTGTGTCTGCCTGTTTTTTATGTCTTCTTGTCTTCCTATAAAACAAAAAAGCTATCTAGTTTGTTTCTTATTAACTTCACGATACCATATTACCCAAGTCAATGCAGGGAAGCAGCAGATTTTGAACTGATGTTAGCAGTTCTTTCACTTGCATGTCAGTGCTACTCCACTATTCTCTCTCTTGTATATAGATTTGTTAAGCACCATGAAAAAGAGAATTTTTTTTTCAGAAAACATCTGAAACGTGAAGAATCTGATACAAAGTATCAGGTACTTCAAATCTGATGTAAAGTATCTGAAATGCACACACATGTTTATGAGCTTACCATTGATAAGGATGAACTGAAGCCTGTGTCAAAATACTTCACTGCGCGGGGAGGCAGGGGGTGTACTAATTTTGAAAATCAGCTACCAATATGTTGTAATTACTGTGATAAAAATCCATATGAAACTTCATGGCAAGTTCTACATTTTAAAAAAGCCTTAATGCTCTAGGAGGTTGATTGTATATTAACAGCATATTTTAATATTTAGAAAATAGAACAAATGCTTATTTTTTCAGTTTTATTTTTAAGAGGGTCTTTATTTATAACTCCAGTAATGCTACATGATTGGGTATCTTATATGCCTACTTCTCATTTAATAAAAAAAAATCTTATTACAGTAAAATTCCATTACTCTCATGCCTCCCTATGTAGTACAATGTTAAGTACACTACAATACTGAGTCCCAGATGGAATACAATGCTGTAATTCAATCGAGGGATCCTGCTAATGTCCCACACTGAAGAATATAGCTTAAGGGTTTGGGTATGGTAGCAAACCTCTCAGCCTGGAGACTGAATTAAAAGCTGACTATTCAATCTGGGCCTCTGTGCATTTGTTTGTAATGTATAGCATCCTGATTACTTGTAATACATCTGTAAAACAATTATTACAATAAAAAGAAAAAGTAAGAACACTGTAAATTACAGTTTGTCCATAAGAATTGTACTATTATAGAGACCTCAGGTTATGACAAGCATAGAATATACAAAGAGAAGCTTGGCAAAGTGTGCTGAAAATCACATCGAAGTTCTGCTGAATAAGGGTTAAATCCTGCCATCCCCAGGTCTGTTAGAAAGGATTGCTGCTTAACTTCTCAAAGAAAATACATCAAATGTTGTGGGTCTCATTATCTAGGTCTTGATTTAGTTGTGGAGTATAATAATAATCAGTATTACATTTTCCTCACTTTATATGCCCAGTATCATATGTTTGATCCTGAGTTGGTCCACCTGCCAAACTTCCAGCTGGCTCTTATTATTATTCCAGTGCCCAAAATTTCCAGTCCCATAGTTTTTAGCAGTAAAACTAACACACTACCAACAGGTCTGACAGAGTTGCACAGCTCACACTGAAACCTTTTCTGGGTCTGCAAACAGCAAATTCCTCCCCATCAGCGCTAAGGGCTCTGACAAGAACAAGATGGCCAGGCTTCACACAAATCAAAACACATCCAGATGAAATACCACCCCAATTCTCTGCTCATTTTGCACAGTAGCTCTTCAGGCAGTGGGTTCAGCTGGAGATGTGGGTACGGTCCCGTCTGTCCATGGGGTGATGTGTGCATAGCTCTGAGGTGAGCACTCTAGTCATGAGGCTGCAGGTCAGGCTCATGGGACACAAGGCTGCAGCTCCAGGAGTGTCAGAGCTGATCTATCAGGTTGCTGCTGCCAGTAGAGGCAGATATGGGTCCCTTTTCTCTCTATTCCTGCCTCTTCTCTTGCAATGGTCTTGGCACAGATCTGATCTTGTGACAAGCCAATTCAAGCAGCTAAACCAAGTTAAAATTGGCCTTTTAAAACCAAAGAGTTTTAGCTGGTTTTGTTCCCCTAATGGAAATATCAAACCAACTCAGTGGTACAAACTCAGGGGTGCCAATGGGGTTGTTCATCTAGCGCTATAGGAAGAGGTAGTCGAACAAATGACCTGGTGTGTGGTGTCATTGCATAGTCACTTGTATTGCTGCTGCTCTGTTTTTAGTGGAATAATTAAAGTCCAGTGGAGCCAGACGAAGAATATGCAAGCGTAGCTCTCTAGCTTGGTGATTACAGCACTCTGGACAAGGTTTACTTTAAATTGGAGAAATTTAAATTGGGAAAAAACCCCACATGTGAGCAGCACTGTAGCATGGCATTTTAACAGCCCAGTGGCAGTTAGCCAAATCCTTCCTGGTCTCTCAAATGAGATGTGGCTGAGCACAGGAGCTTGTTTCCAAACCACTGCCAAGCTGTTAACTTTTCACTGCAGAAGACATTCTTACTAGATCAATAGCTCAAAGTTACGTGGACACCAAGAAATAAAATGTAAATTGTTAAATGAATGGTCTTTGCTGTCACAGCAGAGCAGAATGAGACCTGAAAGGATGCTTGTAGTGGTGTGACCTGTGAGCCAAGGTATGCTGGAGTCATTGAGGTGTCACAAGGTTGTGGATTACCAGGTAACTCTCTCATGTACCCCTTGTTGTCAAGCAATGTGTACTTTCACAGAATTACCAATAAAACATTTGTAGGAGCAGATTAGGTTTAAAAATCAACCTAATGTAGCGTGAAATTTAGCGTGTATGCTCCAGCGATCAGAGATGCAGTGTTGACCCATTATGCTCTGCAGTCACATTCTTCCATTTTCACCCTTTGAAGCCACGAGGGGAGGGGGAACAGATAACACACACACTTACAACCATTTTCACTTGTGTTGATTTTGTTGGGTTTGGTTTATTTATTTTTTTTTAAGTAGGAATATAGCTTGTTCTGCCTGTGAGAGTTTGTTAGATCTTTGCTTAATTTTGCTTAAAGGACCTAAAATTCATTGCTAGGATTCCTGATGGCTGTTTGTTGTGCTTTGTGAAAAAGCAGCCTTGGGTTTCAGAGTCATGGAAAGGGACCACCTTCCTAACTCTTCAGGCACTGGAGCTCTGCAAAATTATCCTGTCGGCCTATGTGAGTTAAGAATGATGTAAGCCTTATCCTTTAGTATACAATGCAATGTACTTTATTGTAAGTCAGGGAGGCAGAAGACAGCGTGGTAGCTATGGGTTGTGTTACAAGTTAGAAATCTGCAGCCATGTTAAATAAGGTATATGTGAGATAATCTGCCCTATTCCAGCAATTATGCCATATTATTAAACGTGAAATGGGTTTTTTTATTCATTCATCCTCTTCTCTGGATTGATGAGAAACAAAGAGCACATACTCAAGTGTCAAAAAGGTTCAACAGGACATAGGTGAACTCTGCTTTTAATCTCTGATTGGATATGCCTAGTGATTCTAACAGCTATCATAACTTTGCCTTTAAGGGTCTGGACTGAGTTGTCATTCCAAAGAGACCTGCAGCAGGTCTTAACTGTGGTAATATTTATTAGGTGTGCAGGAGCAAAGATCAATTTATGTCATTATTACAAAATAACTAGATGGTTGTCTGCACAGTCCAATTTACAAAATCTGAAGTTACATCCCAATCTGACTCACTGAGACTTGGATCTTGTAATATGCTTGAGTCTGACTGGGTATGAACTGTGGAAAAATATGATTTCTAATTTTCATTCTACCACAGCTTGCTGAGGAGTTTGTCAATCCATGTAGAAGTATCCCCAGTGTGCAAACTGAACACTGATTTCCTCATAGTACTTGTAGAAATTGAATTCCTATAATGATTTTCATGAGAAAACACCAAAGACATGTAAATATGACCAAATTAACTTTCACAAATAAATGAAGATTTCTGAAGGAGTGGTCTTCAGTCTTTGGTAGACTAGTATCTTCATGGTTTGGTTATATATTCTAAAGGAAATATAGATCTTCCATCCTTCTGTATTTTTTGCAGGAACACATAGTCTAAACATGTGTCTTGCAAAACTCTTATTTCCACACAGACACACCTTGATGAAACAAGGTGAAGGCGAGAGGCATATATGCTTCTCACATCACTACTCAGCACAGTAACTTGTGCTATTTGAGACCTACTGCCACACTAGTGAAGTCTTCAACAAAAGGCCAAATATTTCTAATTTTAAAAGTCATCAGAAGTGAATGAACCCTGCACATGTATTTCTCTTGTGTCTCTTTATTCTGCATCACAGAAATTGTAGAGAATATTGCAGAAGGAGACGGCTACCAGTATTTAATTCTTTAAATCATGTAGTCTGATGAAAAGAATAAAGGACCCTGTTAACCCTTCTAGGGGATTTAAAAAACCCAGAACTATGCTCATGAACGACTCAGCTGCTCCTAAGTATATTTTCTAACATTTAGTAGCCCTCTCTCAGCATGAAACTATTTTCTGTTGTATCTTAATCTGTGAGAGTACCATCAGAGGACAGTGATCTCATTTCCCAGATTCCACTGTCGTCAGTGAAACAGCTCAGGGGGTACAGAGGCGTAACCATGATCAGAATCTGGCCTTGTCCACTGAAGTGAGGACAGTACTCAAATATACATGCATGAGAGTCCCTGGTCACACAGATGTTGTGATAATGGGATAGGGAAGAGTCAGAGGAACTGTACTACTTCCATTTGCACCCCCTGCTATGACACATACACTCTGGATCACAGGATGCTGAAATGACCACACAGCTGGGCAGCCCTTCTTTTCACACCATAGTGGTTGTGAGCCACTAATGGGCCTGATAGCCCTTGCAATGTCTACTGCTTTTCTTTATACCCATTCAAGTCATAAAAGGGCAACACTGTTTATCAGTTCAAATAAAAGATTTTGAGTCCCTGTGGTTCAGAAACCAGAAGAAGAAAAAAAAACCCTAAAGGGGTTTTCAATCTCATGATTTTTAAGGCAATTTGATGATTTTAGGGAGCCTGGATCATGATTCTACAGTGCTTGGATGTGTGTTTTCTTAATAAACACCATCAGTAAAATTACACAATGGAAGCCAGTTGCATTCCTGTTGGGAAACTGCCATTTTCCCCTGTGCTGCAAGCTCAGAGCTCCATGGAGCTCAATATATAAGCCAAAAGATTTCTGCATTACAGCATCAGGTTATCATAACCTATCTCCCCCTCCTTCCTACCCCCAGAACTCATCTATATGCTAATTTAACGTGACTAATGCCGCCCCACAATATAATGGCTCTAATGTTTTCAGGGGAGGAAAGAAAGTGGAAAGAAGCTGATGCTCCTGTTTGATTAGTGCAGTGTCTTCTGACAAAAATCCCAGATTTTCTGATGATAAGGTCTGATTGTTTCAGCACCCTGACTACCTCTGGTTCAGTGTTTGACCAACCTTGCAGTTATGTCTGAATTTACATTCCGGTGAGCTAAGTATCAGTGAGTTAAGCAAATGCAAAATACATTTTCTGGCCTCGATTTTGTGGCAATCGCTCTCATCAAGATCAACTCTTTGTTTAAAGGGAAAGACACCACAGCCACTATTACTGTCAAGGGCTGACAACTACTGTATCCACGTCTGACAGAGCTCCCCTCTGATTTACAAGATACCTGAACTAGCTGGGATTTGACTCCTGGGCCTTCCTGGTTCAGTCATACAGCCTGGGGAGCTTTCGGTTTCTCCACAAACATGTGCACTGATAGTCCCTCTGCCCCTTTCCCCCTTCCTCCCTCACACTCACTGTAATGCTATTAAGATATCAAATGCAGCAATTACAACAAGAAAACCCTAATTAGGCAGCAGCAGCTTCTGTAATAAAGGAATCAAAGAAATCCATAGAAAGAGTTAGAGGAAAGGCAACAGAGGCTTTCAAATCACAGACTTCTTTTTCTTGAAGGACTGCTCCATACCAATAGTCCTCCATGAATTCCACTTCAGCATCTTTCTCTGTACTTTTCTAGGACAAAAGAAGTAATACCAACATAGAGTCCTGTGGCCATAATCAAATAATAATTGGTCTCGGAGATAACTTATGACAATCAGGGAAGTAATAAGGTTTCTGAATAATTATGAATAATTAGGGACATTTATGAATAATTACACTGTTAATAACTATCTAACAGATCCAGTTTTTAAACTGTAATTCAGTCATTATTGATTGGTTAGCCATCATCTTCATTGCTGTTTCCCTACTCATTAACGTCCTGATTCAGCCAGGAGCCTTGCAAGGCTGCACCTACTCTTCTGGTGTGTCAGCACAGAGGTTTCATTGCTCTAACTTCTGAGGTCAATTTTCCCTAAAAGAGGAAATCAAGAAAATTTTGTTTTCTGTAGAGGCATACATTTTAGTTGTTATTCCAGTACCAGAAGTTCATCTTCCCTTCCTCTCCTATAACTGTGGACAAAAAATTATCTTAGAAATTCCCTGGAAAGACATCTGTCTCTGTCAGGTGTTGCAGCAGATGCATTCAAGGACAGAATCTCCTATGTTTTAATCAGAGACAACCATTGTTACTGTGTTTTCTATGGAGAACACATTCAACTCCTCTGTAGTGTGGATTTCACTGATTATGTCAACCCCACACTCTGGGTGTGTGGCAAAGCTCTGCATATTCAGGGAAAAGAAGGGTGCACAGGAAAAAAAAAAAAACAAACAACTAAAGTTTTTGCTGGGGCTATCTATTTATTTATTTATTTATTTATGTGTTTTGAAGTGTCAGGAAGTATTCAGAAACCTGTGAGTTTTCTTTCTTGTATTTGCCACTTCCGATTGAATTTTGATTGTGGAAAATATTAATGCTTGTGTATTATTTATATATATATATATATATAATATAANTATATATAATATAATGATCAAAGCCTAGCATGGACATAGTATGAAAAATAACTAGTAGATGAATGTTTGTTCATTTCTATCTCTCTATTTTAATGTATGTTGGTTTTCTTGTCTAAATGAGACTTCAATTTGTCCCAACTCTGGGTAATTATTGTATCAAGCTCTTTTTGCTGGACTCCTAACTGGGGCAACCCACAGGGTTATGTCTGATATTTGACTGAATGCTGCACCAACCTGATTCTTCCCAGATCTAGCACATNATTTTAGTTGTTATTCCAGTACCAGAAGTTCATCTTCCCTTCCTCTCCTATAACTGTGGACAAAAAATTATCTTAGAAATTCCCTGGAAAGACATCTGTCTCTGTCAGGTGTTGCAGCAGATGCATTCAAGGACAGAATCTCCTATGTTTTAATCAGAGACAACCATTGTTACTGTGTTTTCTATGGAGAACACATTCAACTCCTCTGTAGTGTGGATTTCACTGATTATGTCAACCCCACACTCTGGGTGTGTGGCAAAGCTCTGCATATTCAGGGAAAAGAAGGGTGCACAGGAAAAAAAAAAACAAACAAATAAAGCTTTTGCTGGGGCTATCTATCTATTTATTTATTTATTTGTTTGTTTGTTTATTTATTTATGTGTTTTGAAGTGTCAGGAAGTATTCAGAAACCTGTGAGTTTTCTTTCTTGTATTTGCCACTTCCGATTGAATTTTGATTGTGGAAAATATTAATGCTTGTGTATTATTTATATATATATATATATATAATATAATG
>VXBZ01010971.1:228731-281870 GCA_013399135.1 Heliornis fulica | reverse complement strand
ATTCTTCCCAGATCTAGCACATATCAGCAAACATCAATTCACTGGGCTCTGAAGCACCTCTGAAAATATTTGTTTTCCTGAGCATGAACATCTAACAGATCAGTCTCCCCAGTATTAGACTCTGCAAGGCTTTTTGTACAACCCTGCTTCCATGTCATAGAGAAACACCATGTTGCATTTGGTGACTGTACCGAGGAGGCAGAAAAATGTGAAAGACCAATCTTCTTTCTCTCAAAGTGGAAAAGCCACCTTGCACACAGCCACCTGGGGCTGCCCCAGACTCACCCTCCTGCCTCTCCCCACTTGTGCATGACACTGTGCCCCAGGCCATGCTAACTTCTCCCTGCCCCCACCCCAGCCCACCCTTTCATCTTCAATTTGTTCATCCCCACTCCATGGATGTCATCGAAAGCAAGGGCCAATTAGCTGAATGTAGTCAGGGCACAGTGATTTGGATACTCTTTTTGAAAAATAGATCCAAAAGAGTACATTCAAAGTGGTTGCTGACTGCAAACATCAGTTGTGGTGAAATACTGGCAACCTGGGGCAACAAGAGGCAGAGCAGCAAGAGGACACTTGGGGGGAACCAGGTCCTCAGACTAGTGATGTGGGACAGTTTTAAGACCACAGTGGCTTCCAGTTGATTCTTTGACTTCCTTTAAATGTCATTAATGCTTTCAAAGAAGCATGACATACACACTTGCACCTTCTCTGTCCCCCCTCTCATGTTCCTCCTTCTTTTGTTATATTTAGATATTCTCTACCTTCCCTCCTGCTCCCCACTTAACATTGGTGATTGATGAAGGGGACACATTGAGAATTTGAGATGAAAAAGTGAGGAGAGACCAAGACCGGGCAAATGAGCCAGTGGGTTGAAGCACTTGGGACATTAGAGGGTGTCAAGGATGGCAAATGACTTCATTGAAGTAATGATGATAAACATTTTATCCCTGTGCATATATGTGCATTATACCTAACGATCTCAAGCATAAGTAAGTGAAGAAAGGCACTAAATAAATCATATGAACAGGCCCTAAATGGGAATCCCTAAGGAATAGGATCTGAATTGTAAATGCACGCCTGAATTTCACACATCAAATTACAATAAGGAGATTGATATTTTAAACAGCTCTGTACTTAAAGGGTACAGTATCTAGTCCTGAGGTTTTTTTCTTTTGCTTAGATTCTTTTTCTCAGTTGCACCATGTGTACACGTGTGTGTGTGTGTGTGTGTGTGTGCGCACATAAATGCATTAAATGAGATACTTTGCATATCAGTGGGTTACTCTGGGTTTCATTAGCATCTCAGAGACAGATTAAAAATTGTTTTCTGCCTGACTGAGGTCTTTGAAAGACAGAAATGCTAAGGGACATAATCTTTTCTGCTATGCCAAAGGAAATCTCAAAAAAAAAATTTCTTTGTTTTAAATGAATTTACTCTGGATTTGGTCTGATGTAACTAAAAATACAGTCTGACACTTACTGTTACACTTCTTTTATCTCTATCTCTCCCTCCCTCAAACTGGGAAGCCAAACTGTTAGCTGGTGTCAGCCAGCAAAGCTTCATGAGCTGTCAGCAGAGCGTGCCTGTTGGCAGGATCTGATTTCATCCAGTAGCTACACAGGTAGAGAATGGACTTGGCTATTAAAGGGAACAGATTTTATGCAGAACAAATTATACTGGAAATGTCATCCCACTCCCTTCCAGCCTCAGCTATCTTAAAATCATCCAAGTACAACTGAAGTACTATAAACACACATTCATAAATCTAATAAGGTATGGAAAAGCAGGCTCAAAGAAATGAAAATATCTAGTAAGAGGGGAGTGGTATTATGTCCTCAGAGAAAGCCCTGGTCTCCACTATATTCTTCAGCAGAAACACGAGGAGATAAACATGGAGATTTGAAAGTTCCAATTGTTCTCCAGGTTTTCCCATCAGAAGATTTTTTTCTTGCATGTAGTAAAGATGATTCTTCCCACAGAAGTCACAGCCATCCCAGAAGCTCCACATCTTTCTCCCAGCAGTTGCAGGAAGGCTGACTGGAGGGGAAGGGTCTATGTGAGAGTTGAAGGTCTTTTCCCACCACATCCCTTGACAGGCAGGAGCACTCTCAGGGCAGGGCTTTGTTGATGCGGCACCTGAGCTTCCCATTCAGTACTTCCAGAGCAGGAAGAAGCAATGAATGAACCTCTTAAGTATCAACTCTCCTGGCTTTTGTTCCCAGAGTATTTCCAGCCCTTCACAAAGACTTTGTTTCCCAGGTCTTGATCTTAACTTTGGAATACATACTGGATTTAAATGAAATAGGCATTGATTCTTTGTGTTGCTGCTCCTTAGCAGCACTGTTACATGTTTATATATATATATGTACATTTACACCTGCATACATACTTACATATATGCTTATATGTGTACACACAAATATACACCTTCAGGTATTTTGAATTTGGGTAACATTTGTACAGCATGCATTGAGAAACTTAATCCATCCCTTGATTAAGTCTTGCCTGTTATGAGGAATCTGGAAAGCAAGCACATGAAGCATGCCTTTTTCAGTTAAACAAATCCCTCCTGCTACAGATACTTATTTAAAAAATTAATCCATTTGTTGGTTATTGAGCAATTTTCATGTTCTTGGTGGTGTATAAAGCATAGCAAGAGATAAAGGTCATGAAGTACCTTCACTTATAAGGGCTAGATCCAGAGCCTGCTAAAGTCCTCTGAAGCCAGTTCAAGTCTTTCCCTAGAAGAGAATAAGATTTGAATACTGGGCTGAAATTACTTCTTCTTTTTTTTTTTTCCAACTGAATGTATTTCAAAGTGTTGCTAAATTATAAACAATTTTTCCCATCAGCGCTGCTACCATTTTTATTTTTTACTGGGAAAACAAAATGTCTTTTTGAAATACAGAAACACATAACTATGTAATCTTTACATTAGCAAACTATATTTTCCATAAACTGAAAAAAAAAAAGAAAAGTATTACATCCTGTAGTCCCTGATGGAATGCTCAACCCTTCACTAGAGCTATTTGACTATTGATTAATTTTCAGAAATGTGTTGACATAAACCTTTCTGTGAAAAAGTCAGTTCCCTCTCTCCCATTCCTGAACAGACATGTCACAATTTTGCCTTTTTCATGATTAATATTGTTTTTAAAGCTTCAAAAATCAATAAACATACTCTCAAGTGGATGCATCTGTATTTAAAATGAGTCCTGTTACCTTAGTTTTCTAGTCAATCTGCAAAATATGTTTCCCATTGGACTTAATAGGTGTGGGCTGTGTGACTAGTAATAATGTAGAAGGTCTTCTGATCTGACTGGGTCCTTGCATGAAACCAGATACTCCTTGCAGATTCAGGAATGTAGTGTATCTGCTAAGAGTTCTCTCCAGGACTCCAAAAGCATGTTCATTATTAAGTCCTCTCCTCTCCCTGCTTCCTCTAACAATCCTGGAAACATTTTGCATGACATAACCAGTACATCTCCTCTTCACATCTTTAGCCAAGAGATAGCTTTACATTCTCAAATTCCTCTGGCTTCCCCAAATGTCCAGCATATTCAGTGTACTGCTGGATCAAACCTTCGGAGGATATCCCTTGGGAAATCAAAAGAAAGATTCCTTCAAACCAGCAAGCATCATATATATTCAGTGAACAGAAAGGGGGTGAGGCAGAGCATAATCCAGCATTTGAGGGGTTTTATTGGCATGACATTGCAAGGATTGTTATTCCATGCTGAGAAACACTGCAGGATTGAGAGGGCTAAATGTTTGTTCTCTGTCAATGGAGGGATCTGTCCCGTGAGTGGTCACAGTACCCTTTGTTCCCTAACTCGGGATCAGAAACTGATTACTGAACTGACTGAGCCTGGCCTGTGCTGATCCTTCAGTATGCTGCAGTCTGAAGGAGGGCAAAGAATTTTTTTACTGGCAGGAATCTGTTTTCTTCTGTGCGGATCAAAGGAAATCTCGTTGATTCTTTGCAGGAGCATGGTACATTAGTCCTGGTCCCAGAAAAAAAATGGATCAGGGGATGGGAATAGGTCATAACCTGTAAAATCCATTTATAAATATTGCCAACAAGTTATATTACATCTGTGGTGCCTCTGCAACCTCTCATACTGTTCTGAACATTATTATATATCTGTATGACACTGTGTGTGCCTCCATGGTCTAAGCCATAACTAGAAAATAGTTCTGCCACAGTAAATGCAGAATTTGAATGTAGGAGCAGCAATCCATCCCAGGAGGAAGAGGGGCAGAGGGGTAGGAGGAAAACCTGCTGAAAAGCACAGTTAAGCCCTTTGTGCTGTGGAAATAGATCTGATTTTTGTGCTAGGGGCTGAGTTTGTGTTGATGCACAGAAGTAAAACAAGAGCATTCAGACAAGTGGAACATGATCTGATAAGCCTGGAAATGACTCTGCCAGGCTATCCAGCCTGAATGACATCCCTGTCTGTGTCCTTTCAACACATTTGATTTGAGTACCAGCTTCCCAGAGGAAGGCTTTTCCTGTGCTTTCAGTCCTGCTTCTCTACTCACGAACTCTTGACAGTAGAAGCAGTGCAGGTTGATGTGAGAGCTACACACTTTTCTTGAAGGGACAATATCTCTTCCAGGTTGTTTTTTCCATCATTGTAACCTGGCTGTCCTTTCAATATGGTACAAACTGAGTCTTTTCCTTAATACAGTAATGAAGTTGTGCCTTTATTATGTGCTTGTACTCTGTGTGTACACTTTATCTGTATATGAACAGATAAGACTAGAAATAGGTCTACTCAGGTTTTTCAATATGAAGAAGATGAAACAATTTTTTATAGATTTCACAGAGTACAAATTCATTAAGATGTTATCCACTGAATAAAACTTTTGCAAGATGTATACCCTTATTACATGAATAAAATGCAACAAATTTGTGCCTCTAAATTCATAGATATGAATAACGTTCCTACAATAGCAGATTTCACTAAATTGCATATAAAGATTTATATCTGAATGATACTCTTCAATTTGCACTCTTTATGCCCTGGCAGTTGCATGACTACATTTATTTGTTCTTCTTGGGAGGTACTTGTACTAAAACTTGTGGTCCTGTGGCTCTTGATCAGTAAAATGAACTGAATTTAATTTTTTTGTGTCTGTCTCCTCTTATGTTTTCCACCTTTATATGCTTTAACTCTGGTAAGAGGAATATATATTTCCAGTCAGGATATGAATCACCTGCCCATGAATCAGCCAAGTATAAACTCTGCACCTAGCACTATCTTTAATATTTCTCCTAGACAGGACAGTCGTCCTATACAGAACACACATGGCTTCTAGAAATCTTAAATGCTTTTACATGGAAAAGACAATACTTCCCACTCTAGTTATTCCAGATTTGCTCTATGTGTAAGTGTTCACTCCTAAGAAATAATGCACACTGTCAGTGGGTGGGAGATCAACAGTCCTTAGGTAGTCTTCAGACTCATCTTACTACCTTCAAAGCTCTTATCATGTTGCTTACCACTTATCGAATGGTATTGCCTTTGGAACAGGGAACTTGACTGCAGTCTGAAAACTGTTGAAGCTTAGGAGAACTCGAGTCAGGATGCAAAGGTCTACCAGTTGACTCTGTTGGGCTATGGCAAATAATGAAGGTCATCAATAGAGTCTCATTAATGTGACCACTTGTCCCTGAAAGAAACCTCTGACTGCTGAGATACCAGTTCAATCAATCAATTAACAAATAGCGCTTTCCTCTTAATAAGAAATAACAGGATAATCTTGAGTAGAAGTAACACGCTAGAAGTAGCCAGATAACCATCTCTTTGTTAGAATAAAATGGGTTAGAGCTCTTCATAGTTTTCCCAAAAATTATGGGTTTGGTTTAAAATAACAAAAATGAAAATTAAAGGGAAAGGATCACCAAACACACTTTTTTTTTTTTTCCATGACTGATGCCTCTTCTGCAGCTGCAAGCACATTCATTTCTCCATAATCCCTAGCAGTGCAGAAGAAAGAGAGCCTTCAGGTGAAAGGTTACCTACATTTATAATGTCAGGCACCGAGACTGGAGAGGTAAAAGGTAAATGGTAATTTTATCATTAGCGTGCCTGACCCCTTGCCCCCACCATATCTCATAGGAGACGTTAAGAGCAGCTCACCTGTCAAGATGCAAACACTTAAAGGTCAACGCGCACAGAAATCTTCAAGAGCTTACAACTGAATTGCTGACACCTTTTATTATCACCGCTTAAATAAATGATTCAAGTGGCACGACAAGGGTAAGATTGGTTTAATGTCAAGATTTACACGAGGAATTCCTGGAGCATTATTTTCTAAACTCAGACTACATAAATACGGCTTTTTAATTCTGGAAGTGTGTGAGCAACGAGTTAGATTTCACATCATTTACAAGCGTTTAAATACATATTCTTTTACTGCAAGGCTTTCCAGCACTGCAGAAGGGGGAAGATTTAGTTTCATTCTAGAATTGAATGTAGATTCCTGGATCCACTATCATCCTAGTGTACAACATTAGAAAACTCCTTTGACCTCTCTACATGAGAAGTGGATAGTTATGACTTAAGAGGATAGGAGGATGTTTTTCAACCTCATCACAAAATTTTTTAAACACTTGTTACACCTCATTATTCTCAGTGATGTAACTGGGTGAAGATCCTTTGCTCTTTGTCCTAGTTGTTTTCACTTTAAAAATCTCTGATGTGTGGACATGTCAGCACTAGGGTTTGGAAGATCACCCAGGTTCACCCATGTATGCAGTATCTACAGGATCAGCAAGTGTAACTCTAAGGGGTAAGTGTGGTTTACTCCTGCCACCTATGTACCACACCTCCTGCTGCTACTAAAAGTGCCAGTCAGGTATGCAGAACTTGGGAGCATGGTTCGCCTAGAGCTGATGCTCTGTAACACAAAACCAGTACTTTTGTACTGCTACTGTAATGGACAGACAGATAACAGTAATGTGTGTTGATCAGGGCAGAGAAACGGATCTGTCTCTGATTCTGCTTCTCATCAGAGGCTAAGTCAGTCATTTCTGAGTAATGGTACTTGAGTTTCAGGGAGCTCTCCTAGCAATACAAAAAAGAAATATGAAGTAGAATGGAGGAAGGTGGTTTATGGTACCAGAAAAGCAAACCTCACTCCTTTGTGCAGAACAGGTTCACAATCTCATGGCTCTGTAAGACCTCCTAGAACAAATCCTCTTGTCTAATATCTGTGACATTACTTGATAATGCCAGTGATCTCGTGCACCAAATCTCGTGCACGTGAGTTGCTGTGAAGGAAGAAGCTATGACCTTTCTGGAGGTTGTTGATGGTGAAGTGAGAGGGAGCAGGGTCAGTTTTGCACTTTGTAGTTGAAGTTTGATGTTGTTTGAATGATGAGTGGTTTGAGATTAATGTGTATGTTAAATCTGCCTTACCTAGAGCCTTACAATTCTGGATCAGTAGAGGATACCTTGAGCATCCATCCCTAGACAATAGCAACATTTTCAATTTGACAATTACAAACAAACCAACTGGTTATTAGTGTGTGATGCAAGCCCTCCTGCATCTGGATCTTTTTTTTTTTTGCCCTCCCTGTCCAAATACCACTGTTCCCATTAATCTTCTGCCCTCTGCCTTGTCTCCATGTACTCCATCTCTCCTCAGAAATAATATGTTCACTTCCTTTGACTTAATGACCTTCAAAATTACTTCTCCAGGTCGTGTTCCATTGCTTTTCCCACATACTTCATGAAACCTCTTCCTGAAACAGTTGCATATCACTTAAGCTATCAAATGAAAAGTTTCATTTCTCCTTCCCGCATATCACCTATATCACTAGCACACTACGCTGCTTGAGTCTCTTTTTCATGTATTCTTTTGCTTCTGGCATCTTGGCATCTTGTTGCCGTGTTGCATAATGCAGTGATAAAGGAAAGTTAAATGAGAAAAATAAAAAAGTAAAAACAAAAGAAAGAAAAAATGTGGATGCCCGAAGAACACTTAGTTCCCCTTCATATTTAAAGAAACAGTGATCAAAACCAGGGACTGGAGTGAAAGTACAGTGTTTCTGAAAAAAGACTTGTCATAGAAGTTCCTGTCATCCACACTCTTGGATAGGAACAACAGCAGGTAAGCCACAGACCCTGCACCTCTTTGCACCACAACAATACTTACGGAGAATTAAGGCATTGCTACAAGAGGGTACACCTACTGAGTGTAAAATTCAGGACAGAAATCTCTTCCACTCCTGTTTTTGAGCAAATTTCTAACATGTTTTTTTTTCCTATGATGCCCTTGTCATATGTCACTTTCTTTGGTTTCAGAACTATAATGTAATTCTATTTAGAAACACGTTTGTGTTATAGTGAGGCTGCAATCTCACTTTGGCTTTCAAGAGAGAAAATGTTGCACCTGCAGGGGGCTGCTAGGTACATAGCTGAAATACAGTTTAGGACAGCATTTCCATATTATTTATTAACAATCCATCTTTATTAAAATGTTGGGGAATAGCTAGCAGTACAAGGCCATGATGCTGCAGAGCATCTCTGGCCTGAAGCAAAGTTCTGAGTGAGCAGAACAGTATGTATGTTATCAGGTCCGCGTGACCTTGTGGCTGAACACTAGATGAAAACAGGAGGCTGAACACCTGGGCCTGGACCCTCAGACAGGTTGTAACCAAGCCATAACAGAAGATACTAACCTACGTAATGCCTAACCAATCACTACTTACAAAACCAAGATGTTATCCACTCATGTACTGACACTCAAATTTCTGTAATGTAACTAAAAAGTATAAAATCATATGCAGTTCCTGCAAGTAGTTGAGACAATAAAAGGTAGTCACTACCTTCGGTCTCCCAGCATCTTCTTTTCCAACATTAAAAAGATATCATTATCATTCTTACTAACTACGAATCTCAATGACACCAGAGATTACCAAGTATTTAATTTCTAGAGAATTGCAATTTTTCATATTTATTTACCATCCTCTGCTGAAACTGCTCCTCATCTGAGGTCATACATTTTGGGAGAGAAGAGAAACAACCGCTATCAAAGATTTTTGGCATTTCAGAGTCCTCAATAGAAACAGGAATGGGCTCTAAATCTCTTAACACTTTTGTAAGGTTCATCTAAGGCTTGAATGGTCTTGAACCGAGGAACCAGTGGCAACACAGGACAGCAGGTTCTTCAGCTTATTGAAAAGCATCTGTTTTCCACATAATTTTACATTCTTGGCTGGTGTCTCTGCTAGGGTATTTTCCATCATTGCTACCTGCATGGCAGGTTCATCTGTGGAAGATAAAAAGCAATAGGAGCACTAGTTTCATACAGCCCTGGTTTACTTAGTGCCACAGCAAGTAATGTTGTTAAATTAAGATTTTATATGTCAAGATGCCCAATACCTCAGTGACCAGCAGCACCTTCTCCTCAGGAGCACACAGGCAAAACTTAAGTAGATGCTGCCATGCCAGAAGTATCAGGGATTTCACAGGAGCAGACCTCAGTTGAACTACCAATCTAACTATGACTAACTTTACACAAACAAGTTATCTCAGTGGGATAACTTAAACTTAGCCTGATACTTAAGCACTTAGCTGAGTCAAGGATGTAATCAGTGAAGTGTGGGAAATGCAGCTGACATTTCATAAAAGGAACCATATAAAAATAAAGACTTTTGTATGCAACTACAGCTTTCAACCTGCAGAGCTGCTTTTATAGAGTTTAATACATAGAATGAAACTGTATGTTTTTTGCCTTGCATCGGTCTTGTGCATCAAAAACTTCAGTACTGTCTCAATTTTAACCATGCGTGATTAAGATATTGTAAAATGGTTTATAACCACTATAAAAATACATTTTGTTTTACCTGACCACCTGAGGAAGACACCTGGTTGTAATAAAATTATTTTTACTACATGCCTTTCAGGACACAAGAGAAATAAAACACTTTCTTTTTTATGCAAGTATTATACAACTGTGCTTAAGCAAAACATCTGTTATGCCTCATCGAAATCAAACAGCCACCTTTTTATAGTGCTTAGTTGTTTTTCTTGTTTGTTTGTTTTGAATTATTTATTTCCCTTACCATCAGAAGCATGCAGAGAACCAACAGGAGAGATCAGCCTTGCAAACACTCTAAAAGCTGAAAGAAAGTGTTCTTGTGTGACCTAACCCAGGTGATCCTGCTCAGGCAGGGGGTTGGACTAGATGATCTTTCAAGGTCCCTTCCAACTCCTGACGTTCTGTGACAGATGCTTCCTTACTTGCTTACCATGCAAAGCTATTTCTTTTTTTGGATCACACTGGTCCCTGAGACCAGTGTGATCCACCAGTTTGAACTCTGGTGGTGAACATGTGCAGAACATGCCACTGCCTCTGACACTAACCCATTTCATGCACATGTGGAAACAGATTCCGCTCAGTATAGGAAGTGAGCATTGTGTGCTGCTCCTGCTTGGATGTTGATATGTTAGACAATAAATACAGAAATTCTCAGTTTGTAGTGTAGTACAGCTGATGGTACACCAGCTTCTTACAGATGGAATGGAACAAAATGTATACAACTCACCACTTTTCCCCTCAAGGAAGGACAGCAGATCTACTTGCACCTCTTCACAAAGCTGGAAGATGTGGCTTTGACCAGCTCCAAGACAGGAAGAAGGCAGAGCTGCCTACGGGCCTGCTCACTTTTATGTCTATTGACATATGCTGCCATAACCTCTGCCATAGTGTAAAACATATCTCATTCTATATGCACAAGGAAGTAAAAGTGAGAAAACCCTGGGGCTGAATATTCTGAAACATATTTGGCTTGAGGGACCTGATATTCCATTTCAGGATCAGACCTCCGTTTCTTTCTGTGTATGCATATACACTAAAACAAAGAGGCCACAGGTTTCTTAATGTGGAGTGTCTGATGCTGACTTTTCCTCAATAAAACCATACATGGTACTGTGTTCCTGTGTGATCTAATCTAGGTGATCCTGCTCAGGTGGGCAGGGTTGGACTAGATGGTCTTCCAAGGTCCCTTCTGACTTCTAACATTATGTGTGATTCTGTGTGAAAAGGGCGAAAAGTGGTGCCACGAAATGGAGGATTTGGTCCCAGCACTTCAGGGTAATGGTTGCTTTTAAATGTGGTTACAAGGCTTTCAGGTGTCTCTTTCCCCCATGATTCTGCATCCCTGCAACACACTTTCTCATGCACTTTTGTGGAGTCAGACCTCAGTGCAGTGAATGAAGCAGTCAGATAAATGTATTCTAATACTTCCTAACACACACTAATTTTTCTATGCTGTTTTGTTTCTTAATAATTTCCAAGTGCAAAATATGTAGGAAACCACACATAAACTCTAGTTATAGTGTCATTCCCTCAGAAACACACACAGGCAGGAGCAATTTTGTTGGAGGAAAAAAAAAAGAAAAAAAAAGAATATCAAATTTTCCACTACAGAACAGGTGGACTCAGATTTTCAAAGAACATCGCACTTGTCTTTCTTGTTTATTTAATCCTAATTTATTGGATCAAGACACAGAATAGTAGGGCTTGGTTTTCTGGCATGTTCATGTCCACAGCAAAAAGAAGGTCATTGCATTTGGGTACTAATCTACCAGTGCAGTAAGCCGTGATTAAAATGTCTCGGTAATGTTCTCAAAAATGCATTACAACTGCTTGAATCCATATCCATCCATGGCCAGAGAAGAGGGGATGCTAGTCTGGTTTGGTTAAATAGATATAAACTTGTTCCCCAGTCAGTCAGCGAGAGCAGCAGCCCTGCATTTCAGCGAGCTAAATAAAAAGATTGCCTGGGGTCAGGATAAAAGCAAAGGTACGCAGCGCCATGAAATAGTTTTCTCCGTTATCATTTCACTTCAGAGGACCCAATAGAGGTCTCACTGGGGATCATGAGTGACCTCAGCTCTCCCTGTAATTTTCTTACACCTCTAAATTTATTATAATGTTCACCAAGAAAGTGAAGGGTTAAACGAGGAGGATAACTGGGGCGGGGGAGAAGGTGGTGTCGGGGGAGGAGGTGGTGTTTTGACTTTGTGTTATGTTCTAATTCTGTCAAAGAGCCTGAGCTTTGGACACATAAGCAGGGAGGGATGGAGTCCTTAGAATAAAGTCAAGTGAAGGTACATTGAGGGGAAAAAAAAAAAGCCAACCAAAAAAAGATATCTCTGTCCAACTTCTGGGTGAAGTTCTCAGTGCCTGAGCCACGCTTCCCCTGCTGCCGCTGCTGCAGCTCCCTCTCGATTTCTTTCATAATCATCCCCGTTATGAGCCTTTGTTCACAAAGGTGGAAAACACGGAGGGCTCTAATGATGCATTATCACAGGTCAGAGAATGAACCACATAAATCTCCCTGGCATTTGCCTCCACACAATGCCACTAAAAGGACAGCAGCATTCCTTAAAGATGTCGCTTTTCCCCAGTCAGAGACGGCTCAACAAGGCAGCGTACCTGTGGGCTTTTGCCGGGATAATCACCTTTTCCTCTCACTGCTCCTTGGACAGCTCCGACCTTGTCTGCTTTTCTTCAGCCTGCTGTATTTTCTATAATGAAGACTAGAATTCAATTGTACATCTGGGACTAATAGCTTTTAAATCTAAATTATTCCTCAGCTGCAATTACAGTCAGGTTGTCATAAACATGCAAGCAGTGCAGTACAGCGAGATGAGATGCCTTCACTGTAAAAGCCATTTTGAAAGCAAAACTTCAGTCTCATTTAAAGATGTTACTGTTGTTATAGTTGCAGACTGATGAAACTGTATTTGAAGACCATGTCAGTTCTGCAATTGGCAGAATTAAATCAACAGAAAAGAAACCTGGACTGTACAGAAGAGTGAGAGTAAGACCATCTATAAAATGTCAGTGATCAATGGCAGTTGTGTTATTGTCATGACAGTATCATGGCAGTTCACTGAAGCAATTATCAATTTTTCATAATATCTATGAAAGTAAAGACTTTCAAAGAAATAATATAGTTTACTATATATTACACAATTACCAAAGCTAGGATAGGATAAGATTTGTCATATATACCAGAATATACTTTTAAGATGTGTGTATATATACACAAACACACATTTTTTCTTTTTTTTTTTAAACAACGACCATTGTACAAGTTGTCTGCTGTTGTAAATGGAATAGCAATGCCACTGAAGTCAATGTAATATTATAGAATAGCCAAATATTAGAAATTTGCACCTCAATTTGTGATGACTTGCTTCGCATGTACACTAGTGTTAATTGCACAGAAGACATCAATGTTCTCATTTTGTAGTAATCTAAATCCCCTTTTCTTGCACGGGATAGCCCGTGGGTCAGCTGGGGTCATCTGTCCCAGCTGCGTCCCCTCCCAACTCCTTGTGCACCCCTAGCCCACTCGCTGGTGGGGTGGTGTGAGGAGCAGAAAGGCCTTGGCTCTGTGTAAGTGCTGCTCAGCAGTTACACAAACATCCCTGTGTTACCAACACTGTTCACAGCACGAATCCAAACCATGGCCCCACAACAGCTTGTGGGGAGAAAATTAGCTCTATTCTGGCCAAAGCTGCATAAATACATAATCCAGTGTAAAACCTGGAAACTCGTTACCTTGCAAAGCGAAAGCAATACAAACGGTGATGTCCCAGTGTGCTACCCATCCCGGTATTATTAACTATACACTTGGATTTATGTTTAGGGGACATGACTTGTGCAGACTTTCTTCCTCTCTGCCATGACAAGGATCCTACAGTCCATGTGGTTGTTCTGGCAGACCTCTGATGGTTTGACTACTTAACTATAAAAAGACTAGTAAATAGGAGCCAATAGCCACAGGAATTAGTAAATTGGCAGTCAAATGTTTTAAACATGCTATTCTCTGTGTGTGGTATAGATGTCAATTCAACCACAAGACACAAAACCACAGTGGAAACGGGTGTCATTATTTCTACTCTACACAGAACTACTTTTGTCAGAATAAAACCCCATTTATTTTGACCAGTGCTCATGCATTTATTTCTCTCGGGCTTAATTTGTGTTTCATCCTGCTTTCTGAAGAACAGTTTTGTACTTGTTAACATAAGCAGGATCTTTACTTCTATTTGCAAAGTAAAGACAGTACCTTGTTTCCCTAGGTAGTTTCAGAATGATGTATCTCATCATCACGATACCTCTACGCTGACTAGTAATGACTTTCCATTGTGCTTAAGTTTTACTTAGGATTTTAAAACAAATTCACCTAAATTACAAAGCCATTTATGGCTGTGTTCTTCAATCTACTTATTTTACATTCTCTTTCATGAACATTCAGATCTGGTGATCAAAGGTTCTTAATTGGTCCCTTGTTAAAACAAAACTTTCTGAGTGCTGGGCTTTGGTCTTCCCTCCTACACTCACAGGATTATCTTTCCTTTAGTCATAAAATATTATAAAGACCATTGCATTTAAATATTTCCAAGAGAGAACTGAATGCTCTTTATCAAAGGATTATTCCTTTTTACAGTGCCAGTAGGATGAAGTGGGATGAAGACCACAATATGCTGATGGTATTGGCTTCTTCATAAACAGCTATGAGATACTTCATATAAATAACAATAGTAGTAGTAGTAATAATAATAGTTGTTATTATTATTATTTGTATTTCATGGTGCATATCTCTCCATGCAGTGTAGCAGGTTTTCACAGAATCACAGATTCATAGAATCATGGAAGGGCAGGGGTTAGAAGGGACCTCTGGAGGTCATCTAGTTCAATCCCTCTGCTAAAGCAGGATCACCCAGAGAATATTGCACAGCATTGTCTCCAAATGTGTCTCAAATATCTCCGGAGAAGGAGATGCCACAATCTCTCTGGGCAGCCTGTTCCAGTGCTCTGTCACCCTCACACTAAAGTTGTTTTCTCAAGTTCAGACAGAACGTCCTGTGTGCCCACTGCCCCTTGTCCTGTCACCAGGCACCACTGAGAAGAGTCTGGCCACTTCCTCTAGACATTGACCCTTGAGATATTTAGAAGCATTAATCAGATCCCCTCTCAGTCTTCTCCAGACCCAGCTCCCTCAGTTTTTCCTCATTTTACTAACCAGTATTTCATGACAGCTGTACCTAACCTCCTATGAACAGAATCATAGAACCACAGTATCACAAGGTTGGAAAAGACAATACCCCTGCAATTCCAGTAAAGGCTAATTCCATGGATACAAAGGACGTCTGCTGAGGAACCTCCACTGATGAACACCAAGCTAATGATATTTATCTGCTCAAAACCCGGAGTGAGAAGTGGATTAGATAAGATGGTTAGAAAAAGCACAAGAAAATGAGTCTTTGTGCACACAGTTAATTACTTGCTGGTTCCAAATCATTTTGGTTAAAACATCTCCTAATGAAACCCAGCATAATTTCAGAATCGGGGAGTCTCCAGGATGTGATGAATCAAAACCCAGAAATATTTTTTCCAATGATAAATTTCTTACCCAGTAGGAAATAAGGGAGTAAAATTTCCATCATGTCTGATAAGACTGTAAAACTATAATTGCCTAAGTTGCATCTAACTCCCATATTCAACTGTATTTGCTCCAGAAAAAGCCCTACTTGCAGGTTTCACTTCCTGCGTTCTTTTTATGCCTTTCATCCTGCTCTCACAGGTTTCCCAACATGTCATAACTAACCAACCTTCCACTCAGAAATACCAAAGTGCTGATCATATAAGTGTGTTGTGTGCCCAGGTAGAGCTGACAATAAAATGGTGCTTAGCACAGGCACTTTGTAGAAAAAAAGGTGTCACCAGGTATTTTATTGTTGACCCCAGTACCTATCAGTAAGGGTAAGATTAATGTAATCCAACAATATGCATCTAGGCATCCTTCTTTTCTTTCACAGGACTGGTGCTTCAGTTCAGCTGTGTCTTGAGTATGTGCCTAATGGGATGCCTGATACTCATCCAAACCAAGTCCTTAGAGACACTCACCTGCTCAAGGACTTCTGCACAATCTAGAAAGGCTGCCCTTTTAGGCAAAACAAGGCAAGATTCAGCAGTGGTTTAGGGAGTTGTTATCCTGCCACTGCCACTCCTACAAATTAATCCAATCGAAACCATTCACCCTTTTACCATCCTTCCTTCTGCATTAGTTTGCATACAGGCCTGTTGCTCTCTTGTTGTTACTCTTCAGGATCATTGAGGCATCCATAAGAGTAGATAGAAGGCAAATATGCATTAAAGGCAAGGGTTTGAAGACAGGAGCTTTCCCCTCTTGTTTGCTAGCAAACGTGAGAATATGTTGTCGTTGTTTGATAAATCAAAAATTAATGCCATAAATACTGATGTTCTCATCAGACACTTCAGGCTCATCCTTGATATGCAGCAGAAGGAAACCAGAGCAGTTCAAGGTGCAGCAGTGCCTCTGACTCGTGGCACTTACCTGCACAAAACGTATCTGTATGTCTGTCATGTTTGTGCTACGTAAATGGATCCACTCCAGTGTGCAGCTATCAAGTGTAATTTCTTTTAACTGGAGCAGCACTGCTTCACAAGTAATTCTGCTATATATTAGATGAAGTCCTGAAAGAGAATAGTTCAGCTTTTATATAAACACATGTGATGAATGAACAGCAGAATCAGCTGAGTCAGTAATCAATGGTTGACTACAAAATACATATGTTTGGGAATCTGGTAAATTGATTTATTTTCAGAAATCACATCTTATGTTGAATGCAGTGTTTATCAGCATTAATCTTCAAAACTGGCTGCCAGTGGGGCTGTAAGTTATTCATTTGTGCAAGCTCCCTGATTGATGTTTTTCATATGATCTTCTACTCTCAAAACAATATCTACATGGAAAAAACTCTTCACCATGATTAAGAGAGTTACCGATGTTTTCATTGTTAGACAGTAACATGTCATCTAGGATTTACAAGTGGTAGCAGATTCAGTAGCTTCAAATATTAGATATTTGGGGGTGGGGGCAGGTAGTATTTTGGATTCAAATCACAGGATGAGACTCCAGGCAAAGCACAAAACTTGTAGAACAGAGGAGATTCAGGCAGCATTAATACACCTTTATGCCTTCGCAGTTCTGCTTAGGGTTAAACCCCTGACATTTGCTCATATGAAATCCAAGCTGAGATACTGAGAAATACTGTTTACACCCAGGGAAACACCCATGCAGAGGAACAGCCACCTCTAACCTGCTCACTCTGCCCTCCTCCATGTCCACACCACAAAACTAGAAAGTGTGGAGAGGACCTTCCTGGCGTGTTTTAACTCTTACATTATGGACAGTTTCCAGACAAGAGTTATTTATATATCTATTTTTATATCTACTTTCAAGTTATATCTACCTATCCTGTGTTTTGTTCTAGCCACTTTCCACGATTCCCTTATGATATTTTAGCTTGCTTTTTTACAAAGCAGGTTTAGTTCCATATTCCTTTATCTGTTCCTGTATTTTCCTCATATATGTAGCAATAGACATACATAACAGTCTGTGATTGTTTTTAAGGGATATTTGCTTGGGTGAATGTTGGGGGTTTTTTTTGATGCCAAGAGGAAAGAAACCAGGAAGTTTTTTTTCCTTTAACTGTATTCACAATTTGGACTGAAGTGTGAGGTCTGATTGACCTGGTCAAATATTGGGATCAGCAGGAATTGTAAAACAGCATTTAGCACATATGCCTCCCTTTTAGCCAGATATAATACCTCTGAGTTACATACTTTGGCTTACTAAGGGTTAATTGTTTTACCTCGGTAGTCTAATTCTGAATTTCAACCCTAGGTTTAAACCCTGGAGTGTGGATCTGAGAAATTGTCTTCTGCTAATCCAACTCCCCAGAGGCATTTTAGGTGATTACAGTCATTCTTGCTGTAATTTATATAATTATAGAAAATCTGATTTTTCTTGGTTGTCTTTTTTTTTCCCATTTGTCTCCTGTTGCCTGGCCCGAAATAGAAGGTAGAGATTTCATTTATGCTGCTAGATATGTAAGTGTACGTATTTTCCCCAAGCTGTTGTATTGATCATGGGATATTGTGGTGAGATTTACCAAGTGACATCTTTAGAAAAATATATCTGTGTTGAACTACCAATCCAGCTGTGCACCAGAGTCAAGACAAGGGAACAGAACAACATAACCTTCAGTAAAAGTGTGGCATGTTAAAGGATTCTCCCGTGTGGAGGCTACAGTCAGTGCTCACACTGCATCAAGCAGCCCAGTGACTTGGGCTGGAACTTGTGGCTAGCTTACCAGAGGGTTAGCAGTACACAATGCCTTTCCACTCTAGGGGAAACAAGCATTGTGTGAAGAGGTGGTATTTTGTATTAAACAAACAGAGGAACTTAAAAGAAATACAAGAGTGCAAGTTCTGAATTGTCTCATGAAATTAACTTACATCCTCAGATCATCACCATTTTAAAAAACCTAGTAGGTCATTTTTGTGCCTTCTCCAGAGATGAGAAACTGGAGGAGACAAGTGTTTACAGATCCTCACTTGCTCACATAAATCCAGGAAGGGTAACTGGTGCTGAGGTCTGGGGGCACTAGTAGCCCTGACCCACCTCACGAGGTGCTTTCACCACACAGCCTGCCCGTGAGCCCAGGACCACCATTTCAGATCATGTCTGGGATAACTATGGACCTGATTATTGATTACTGGGTTGTTTCTGACCCTGGTTACCTTTACCAGACCAAATCTGAACCCATCTTTCCAGCTTGACCTCCTCACTTCTATGGACTCACCTGATGACCTGGGCTCTTGATGGCCCCATCCTGTTCCCTTGCTCAGGGTTAGAGGGACATGGCCTGGCCAGTAGAGTATCAATGCCTTTAAACCTTTCCTTTTGTCATAAATACTTTTTTTTTAGTCTGTATCCGGAAGAACTTACCTTGCATGGCCCAGGATGTCTGACCTCTCCTCAACAGCCCTGCATCCTCTTGTCCTACCATCTCTGTCATAGTGCAGTGCATGTAAGTGAGGACATGGATAAGCCTGCATTCAGCACTGTAGATAGACAGAGATTTAGCCAGTGGGGAAAAAACCCCAAACCATTAAAAAAAAGTTTATACATTTTAAATATGGCTTAAAATGTTGGGAAGAGAAGCACCTTATTTCAAATTGAAGATTTTATTCTAGAAACATGTATTAATTTTCATTGAGAAGGCTGATTTACAAATCAGGGATAATTTTATTCTGCTTATCTTGTGCACTATAAAGTGCCTGGTCTGGAAAAATCCCAGTCCAAATGTTGTCTCTCCTGGGAAGGGCTCTGAAACAGGAATGTTCTGAGGTTTTATCTCAATGCTCGTTATAGCACATCAATGAGAAAGTGAGGATGAGCTGACTGCTGCTTACTAGGAAACCAATCCAAGAAATTGAATGGTTTGTAATGGATAGATAGACAGACAGACAGACTGACTGTCAGACAGATGCTATTTCCTCTCTGATACACTGTTTGGTTCCAGGGATGTGGGCAGGACTTCAGCCCCCAGCTCTGAAAGCACAAGACCTGAGGTGAGCAGGGAAGGTGGAAAGGAAAGCTACTTCAGACATATTTCTGTTGCTCTCCGTCCAAGTAGAGACCTATCCTAAATCCTTCTGAAGAAAAGAGAGAATATTTTTGGTGGGAGCTAAATGAAATTGTCAGGAATAAATACTTGGAGGAACTGGGAATTTTGCCCTGAGAAGGAACTCATGGCTGTAATTGTCCACTGCACTCAGCTTCGCATCTGTGTATCACCATCTGCAGTGGCCTTTTGTTACCATAGCAAATGAATGAGTCCTGTAGTGATTTAACTACCTAAAAGAATCAGAATTCGATGAGAATCCATAGTTCTTGCTGTAATGTTAGATTTCAGTGATTGATTCACTGTTTTTTGTATTTATCAGTAATTAATTAATATTATAATGCACAAAGTAACTAACATAGCTGTAAGCCAGTAGATTCCTTTGGGTTTCCTCACACTCTGGTATTCCAACAAAGAACAGGTGAATAAGATATTTAATTTTTTTTTTTGTCAGGAAATATTATTCTTTAGCAATTTGCTTATATTAAGAAGCAGATAATACACTATGTTCAGAACAATATTTATTTTTAGTGGTTCACCACCTCTTAATTTACATAAATACTTCTGACTTATATTTCTTGTTTTCTCAGTTCTCTCCCTCCCCTACAGCTTTATTTTTATTACAAGTTTTTATATCTGTTAATACTGATAAAATACTATCAACCAGGTATTTAGCTGGTGTCAACTGATTCTGACCCTGTAAGCTCTACTTGTCCCATTAAAAATAGTCAGTGTGTGAGGGAAAAGCAGAAGAAAAGTAATCACTGTTAAATCATCAAGTAGGTTATTGCTTTTCTCACTCATCCCTCTCCACCTCACCCCCACATACTAAAAAAAATCAAGACAAGCAAGGTTTTCAAATCATATATTCCTTCAGCAATAATAAGCTGGTTGATGCTTAAAGCCTCTCACCAACCTTAATCCCCTAAATCCCTTGCATGCCATAGCAAATTGAAATTCAGTTGGGGCTGTCCAGCCTTGTAAAGACAAACCATCCTTCATCAAAGAGGTGTCTGTATTGATAAATTGCTCCCTTCATACGCATGACACTATCTCTAAAAGTGATTTGTGTACATTAGGACAGCAGAAAAAGATGAAACGAAAAACCCTTAAGAGTAAACTAAGATGGAGAATAAAAAAGATTACTGGGAGCAGTCAAGTAGCTTTTTACAGAATCAAATTTGGGGAAGAATCATTCATTGCAGTCTCTGTAAAACACAAGTCCTGCATATAGGTACAGCAGATATGACTTACCATGGATGTAAAACCCACTGTGGAATTGCTCAGATGTGCTTGCAAAGCTGTTGTGGGGATGAAGTTCATGAGGGCAAAACACCGAGCAAATGGAATGAATTCCTCTGTTGTCTGATTGAAAGCAAACGTATTACTGCATTAACAAGTATTTTGATTCCTGCTGTTCTAGTACAGCTGGGATGAAAGCTCAAGGTGTTGTAGTGGTTTATCGAGTGCATGAGCTCATTTTTATCCTAGGGAAGCACGGCTCTGTCTGCTGCTGTTGCTGCTGTCTTCTGATCTGAACTCACCTGTCCTGAGCAGCTATTCTTCATTGCTTTCCTCAGTGCTCCTAGTAAAACACACTTTGGGAAAGGTTTGTCCCTGTCACAGAGTTCCATAGAAGCTGCTGCTTAGGATGTAGAATGCTGTGCTGGTCCTCGTACTTCACATGCCTTTGTGTTCTTTTGATTAACAAATCTAAAGAGAAAAAAAGGGAAAGTGAACACACAACAGAGTACTGGTAGGGCTTGGGCAGTTGGATGGGAGACAAATACAAGCGTTAAAGAGTCCATTCAGTAACACATGTAAGGATATCTGGTTTAGGGTATGCAGATGATTAAGTGATTTACTGAATCAGAACCTCAAGCTTAAAACTTCGTTGCACACTTCAACTGTTTTACCGAGCGCTATTGTTACTTAAGAAAATGTGTTTTTCTTGCATGTCTGGTTTTGTTCTCACATGGGATATTTAGAGCCAGGAAACGGATGCGGTGTTCCTATGAATTTAGGCACGTAGTATGTAATTTGGTTTTATTTTGCATAGACTCCATTTATAATGTGACACCCAAAAAACCCAAATTGTGTTGCTGTGTAAAATAGCCCGTTTAAATTGCAAGGGTAAAATAGATTTGAAGCACATCTTTATCCAAATAGAATTAAAAGTAATTGAAAGGTAACAGTTTGATAGTATCTGCAGCAGCAATATAATTCTGTGTTGCAGTGATTAGGGGGTGAATATCTATTTTGCAGCAATAAGGAGAAAAGAACTTGTAGAAGAATCTACTCTGTAAGCTCCCTGCACCAAATCATAAGGAGCAAAACCGTATTAACAGCTTTCCTGTGTAGAAAGGCCTCTCTTGTCTCCTGCTACAAAAACCTCTCAGACCTCAGGCTCTGTAACGACGGATGGTGACAAGTGAACCAAATTTCACAGCTGTATTTTGAACCAATATTCAGTCCTTCTCTCCTGCTTTCCACAGCCTTCCCAGTGGCCCTATGGGCACTTTATAAGGCTGGCCACAAAGGAGAGGATTTGCCTGACTAAAACTGTTCCCTGAAGAGCAACAGCAACAACAAAAACACACACGAAAAAAAAGGAAATCCAAATAAGAAAAGAGATGATTCCAAAAAAAAAGAACCTTTTTAGAAATATGTGGCAAGTCAACATGTATATCCCTGAAGGTAATCAGAGCAGACATGAGAATTATGCTGATCCCTACACAGATCCTTTGTCTCTCCTTAAGGTTGGTGACTCACATCACAAAGGACCTTGACAAACAGAAGTGATTGACACTCTCCTCATTCAAGCCTGATGTGCCTCAACCATTTTTCCATGATTCAATTTTGTATGCATGATCTGAGTTCTTCTACAATGTGGTGTTCAGAGAATTCAGATGGCTTTGCACACCTGATTAATTGCTTAACTAATCCAGAAGGATTTTCTTTCCTCTTTGCAAATCAGAATCTCAAGTAAATTCCTCTACGTGGGTTGCTGCACTCATGTTTATTTTAAATATAATATGGGTGCAGATGTACAAACTAAACTGTAACTCATATTGTCTGTTTCTTAATTTGCTATTGCTATAAAAGCAAGCAAAGAAAAAAAAAAAGGGAGAATGGTGTGCAGGAAGCTCAGCTGCCTCTCAGAAAGACATTGGGATTGAAGAGCCCAAGACAGGGTAGGAATCAGAAAGGAAGAAATGGCAAACTAAATGCATGCAGGCTTGGATGAGTGAGACTTGAAACTGCCTGTTTCTTCACAGCCTTGTCACCTTTGCAGTGCCCAGTATAGGTACATGACTGTATGAAATCAGTTAATAATGAAATGCTGTTGTTCAGATATTGCATTGCAAGTTCCTGAAAATTTTCCTTGTGATGTAGAATTTTTGCCAAGAAAGAGTTTTCATACCTACATCTCCTTTCATCTTTATTGCTTGCAGGATCAAAAAAATCAGCATATTTTCTGTCATTTCTATAATCTGTCATTATATTTTTATCTTCAGAATTTAATTCTGATATTCAGAATTGAGTCCTCCCATGGGGTTTCTTGCAGAACTTGAGAAAATTAATTAGTTAAAAAGTTGATTCTATTGATCAATGTTGATCTATTTTGTCTCATGCATTAGTAGCTGTCATTTTACAGTGGCACAAAGAGATTTATTAGGCTAAATCCTCCACGGGGACTTGATCTGGTCTGTGATGGTCTATAGTATGGAGACCTCATAATTTAAATAATCAAAAGAGATGGAAGGTAAAGGGAAGCACGGGAAGTGTTCCTAGTTTGCAAGGTCAGGTAGAGGAATGGTGAACTGGATTCACAGCACAACCAACTGCAGCACAACCAAGCTGGGTGCCTCACTTCTGTCTGCTCCTTACAGCCCACCTGAGAGCAGAGGCTCTTCTATGAGTGTCTCCCTATCTATTAAACAGGGCGCCAAGGGCAACAGTGCTTCCAGCCAGAAAGGTTTCCCCGAGACGTTTGCAGAGCACAGATTGATTGGTGAAAGATGCTGATAGCTCCCCAGGGGAGGGTTCGAAAGAGCCCTAATTCTCATGGAAATAAAGTAGCTATATGGCTTTAAAAATCAGGTCCCGTACATCACCATTCAACTATTTCTTATTGCCATAATGTTTACAGCACAAACAATTTGGCCGGTCCTCTTTTGCCCCTGAGCAGCCCCTCTCCCACTCCCCATTCCCCTTGACCTTGTCAGACCTGCTTTAGCTCGATAGCTCTCACATTTACCCAGCGCTGCTCGCCCAGCCTGGGGTTGCAGCTCCAGAGATGCCCATGGAGCCTCCACACAGCCGATGGTCTCCCTTGGACCAGCACCCACGGCAGCAGCTGTCGGGAAGCGCTGAGCAGCACGCAGAGCCTTTGTGCTTCCCCGTGGGCAAACCCACCACCCGTGCAACACCTGCAGCCTATCCAACTATCCAACTATCTATCTATCTATCTATCTATCTATCTATCTATCTATCTATCTATCTATCTATCTATCCAAGTATCCAACAGCTCTGTCTCGTCATCGAGAATTAGCCATGCCAGTCCCGTGCAGCACAAATGCTTCCTTGCTGATATTCACAGCCGCACCCCGCACAGAACTGCCCCCCCCCCTCCTCTGATATCTTGGAGTAGTAAACCGTTTGTTTAATCTCTTTGCTTTTCCCTGACTGCCAGTAATGAAATGCTGCTCTTTCTAAAATAATTTCCTGACTATTTGCTAAGATTCATCTCCGACATTTCATTAAATATGATCATTTAACTGTACAAGTACAAATGTATTTTTAATTTAGCTTACTGCAGATATTATAGATGTGGGGAAATGAATTCGCATTGCTCTAGGACAAATATATCATTCACATATGAATGCCACAAAAGAACAAATTATTAAAAATTACTGAAACTTCCACAAAGATTTATATTTAACATTTCCATTTTCAATCTCAGTGCCAGGGAAACATATAGCTTGTCACTATATCACACATGATATTATGAAGAAAGTTTGGAAGATTTCACTGGGAATCTTTATCAGCATTTCAGTCTTGGATTTCATGCCAAGGAGCAAACTCTGGTTTCAGGAAGAAAGGTGAATTCAGCTGGGGTTTGTTTGGGGAATATTGACTTATCAAATAGGCTTTCATGCAAAGAGTTCCCTGACCACGCATAAAAAGAGCTATTACTGTAATGAAGATAAGCCCAAAAGAATAGAAATAAATTAAATATTGATTCATTTATCCAATGCATCTTCAGCCCATAACATTTTGTAAACCATGTTCTTATAAACCATCAGTCAAGTTTAAAAAGTAGGAAAAATATAAATAATGAACCCCATGTTGGTCACAAAGAGAGAAGACACAGACCCCAATATGTGTTTCGGATATTTTGGGGTTTTATGAAAAACTGGAACTGAACTGTCCTGGGTTGGATTGCTTGCAGGTTTTTCTTTTTTTGCTGTTTCAGGACTAAACACTGCTGTTTAGTAGAAGCAGAAAATAAAACCTTTACTTTCAATATATATATTGTATGATTTAATACCAAAAGTGTATTTTTATACTAGCAAAACTTCCAAGCATCCAGTCTGTAGGGAGTATATTGTACTAATCTCAATATAAAGAAAAAAAAGAAGGCAGTCTCTGCTCCTGTAGATCACAATTTACTGTTTAGAAGGTAAACAAGTTCTGAACCTAAAGGACAGATTGATAAATAGCAGCAGTTCTCTTAACACTTCAGAGTGTAGCAGGGAAATTTTAGAGACATATTTCAGTCTTTTCTGGCCTTGAAGACTTGGCTTCAGAATCACCTGTATCTTGGGCCAACATTATGCTCTATTTTTGTACAGTATATAGAACTCTGCACTATGAGTCTCCTGCTTATATAGGAGAAGAATAACAATAACACAATAGTGGAAAAATCATGTTGAAATTAGAGGGGGGAAAATGACTTGTTGCTAAAATGGGGGAAATGTATTTTATCATGTTCTTTCCATGAAATGTAATGTTTTCTTAATTGTGTTCCATGAATTGCTTTTTTCCTGTACATATATTAGAAATTCATTAATATTCTGAATATACTTTACCTCCTTTCTCAAAGAGCAACTTTGATGACTTTTCTAAACTTGAAACATAATATTGGATTGCAGGGTGGTGCTCCCTCTGTGACTCAGAGATTTCAGATCTCCCATCCAGAAACTAAACCCATTTTGAAAAATTAGTTTCAGAATTTAAGATCAAAACCCAAGCACTTAAATAGACATATTTAGGCACTTAAATAACTCTTGTTGCTTTCAAAAACATTGATAGAAATTTCAGAAGCGAGAGAACACTCTCTCCCTTTGTACGAAGTTGCTCGTATAAACAACGTGCCAGACTGCTCCAGTGTATCAAGTAAAATAATGAGGGAGAGAGCAACTGAGAAATATTGCCAAAAGATAAATAATGTTCTGCAATCAGCCTGTCAAATTCTTATTGTAACTCAAGTACAGCAATGTGATTTTCTTTCGAGTTAATTATCATCCTGCTCATAATGAACTGGGTTTAGGATGCTACACACATTGCCTATTTTCTTTTGGTGTGTATGAGAGTCTATGACTAGACCAGAAAGCTGATCTGAATTCATATCAATGGGGTCTGGCATATTTTAAATTGTCCAATTCTTCATAGTTTCCCAGTGGACACTTACACATGTCCCACAGCAGGCCGAAGATTTGGGCAGGTGACATCACTACCGAGGAAAACTGGCAAAGCTGGAAAGCAGACCTTCTCTCAAGGTTCTGAGAAGCCTCATGAGGAGATACAGGGGCCTTGGATATTGACAGTTAGCAACTTAGAAGGTTGCACTTCTGAACATCTGATCTCATATCACAGAATCACAGAATCACAAGGTTGGAAAAGACTTTTATGATAATCAAGTCCCACCATATATGTCCTCTCCTAAACCATATCCCTGAGCTCCTCATCTTCCCGTCTGTTAAATGCATCCAGGGATGGTGACTCAGCCCCCTCCCTGGGCAGCCTGTTCCACAGCCTGACAGCTCTTTCGGTGAAGAATTTCTTCCTAACATCTGATCTGAACCTGCCCTGGCACAGCTTGAGGCCATTTCCCCTTGTCCTGTCACCTGTCACTTGGCAGAAGACCATCGCCCTCCTCTCTATAACCTCCTTTCATTGTAAGTCTCCCCTGAGAGGGGAGACCTCCCCTTTCATTGATCAGGTCTCCCCTCAGCCTCCTCTTCCCCAGACTAAACAACCCCAGTTCCCTCAGCTGGTCCTCATACAGCTTGTTCTCCAGATCCTTCACCAGCCTGGTTGCCCTCCTCTGTACACACTCCAGGACATCAATGTCCTTCTTGTAGTGAAGGGCCCAGAACTGAATAGAGTATTTGAGGTGCAGCCTCACCAATGCCGAGTACAGGGGCACAATCACCTCCCTAGACCTGCTGGCCATGCTGTTTCTGATACAAGCCAGGTCCCTTATGAAACCATCTTCTCCTTCCAGACGTGTATGCTGCCGGGTGGGATGGGATGCTGAGTTTGCTCATGGCCAGAGACCAGCAGTGCAACTCCTGCCTCTGCTCCTTCACACCTCTCTGCCCACACTTCAGTCTTGTCCACTGAGCCATCCGCTCTTCCTATCAAAAGATGCAGTACTTATGTCAGCACAACAGAATGACATGTGGAGGGTAAAGGAGAATAACAATCCTGAAGCTATAGATCATGCAGGATATATAGTTCTGGAGAATAACAATCCTGAAGCTTAAGATCATGCAGGATATATAGTTTCAGCCCTTGATGTGATGCAGGTATTTTCCTAAAAGTTAGCAATTCTGCTTAGCAGGCTGTGCTATTGGCTCTAGCATCATAGTGATGTTTTTTGCATTGACTAGAATAAATGGTGAGATTTTAAATGCAACAAAACAGCATCTTGAGACAGTATCCTCATCTTCTGATGAAGATAACACTAAAATAAAACTTCAAGAAAGTTTTCCAAAGTACCTCAGTGGCTCAGCTGTGGTCACATTAGAAGAAACGTGTCGAGAATAAAGCTATCATAAGTCCCTAACAGGCACAAAGAAAGAAAACAATGAAAAAAGGCAATGTCAGCAATGGCACGACTGCTGAGTTCCTTCAGCAGTTTTTCCTCAGTTTTTCTAGATTATTTTATACCTTATGTGTCTGTAGCCCAGCTGAATTCTACTTTGGCTCTTCAAACACATTTAAAAGCCTGACTTTTGGTGTTTGTAAAGCAAATTCCTATTGAGGTCAGTCACAACTTCACTGGAAAAAAAACACAGAGGGGAAAACTAATAAGCAACTTAAGATTTAGCCCAACTTTGTTTTATTACTTTTCTTCTCTGAGAAAAAATAATAAACCTGGTGTCTTGCTGGAGTGTCCTCCCAACCTTTACCTGATAATGGAAAATAGGTGGCTTGTCCGACATCATAAAGAGATGCTTCAAGGAACCTACCACCGATGTCATTGACTGCAGATGAGTGTGTATGTATGAGCTGGAATGAGAAGCACCATTGCTTTTGTCTAGAAAGTCAAATACCAATAATATTTTCAGGAATTAGAGGTAAGAGCCAACAAAGGCACAATCCTTATGTTTTAACTGATCCCATTCTTTCAAGGGACACCAGCCAGAGTCACAACTTCTGTGTTGCTGACAGAATACGTAATGTAGCAAATGTATAAACCAACAGAAGCAAATGCCTGTATTACACTACTGAATGGTTCTGGCCAACAATAGTGTTTTGCGGGTCAAAAAATTAACTGAATAAGGGGAAATCTGAATAACGATGCTGTGGCAAATTCAGTTTGTGATTAGAAATATGGTAATTCATAGGTAGTAGGAATAGCAGATGCTTGAGGAAAAGCCAACTTAAGGGAGTTAAGTACCAAATCTCATTGAATTTCAACTGCCATGCTAGTTATCTAATTGCACTGCAATAAGAAAGCTGCTTTTAAAGGGCCTGAAGCATTTTTCTTTTTTTATGTCAGTAACTTTTGACCAAGTTTACTTGAGAAATTTGTTCTTTTTTTCCCCCAAGGATGGTCTTTTCTGAGCAGTGAAGGGGAAGTCTTCACACCTGAACTCTGTCACAGACTCTGTACCTTACTAGTGTTACACTTTATTTTCCAGTGCCACTTTATTTCCAATACCAGCAAGTACTGTGCAGTCTTGGGATATGTTCCAAGACACACAGAATAGAAGAAAGCAGAGGCTGGATTTAAAGTTAGAATTTTTTTTTCTTAGGATGGAGCTAGTGGAAGAATTGTCTTGATATTTGACCAAGCAAATTATGCCAGCTAGTAGGTGCTTTAATTTGTATGCCTGAGGCTTAAACAATGCCACATCCACTTAGGGACCTGAGCATTACTGTTCTGCTCCTGTTACAGTTAGTGATACTGAATCGTGTTACTGTGGACGTGTGTCTGTAAGTCCTACTGGCTACACGCGTGCTTCTCTGTATATTTCAAGCACAAGGGGTGAAAAATAAATCTAAATATGATAGAAAAGAAATTATTTTCTTTTTATTTGGATCAAGCATTCTTCTGGTACATGCTTGTGGACCAAATGAACAAAGGTGTCACAAGTAATCAAAAGTTTAGAGTTCAGAATCCCTACTAATCCAAAGTGATCTTGAATGCAGGATGTCAAAAGCTTTAGAATTGATAAGAGAACAGTCCTAGATCAGTGTGACATGGCAAACAACCAGTTGAAGTGCTGAGCTAAATAAGCCACACTACTATGCAGGAGATCTTATTTATTTATTTTATAATAAATATCTACAGCTTTTCCCACCAGGATCTGTCCCCTAAAAGGCTGCAGCTTGGTTTACGGATGTGCATAATGCGAGCATGTACTAATGAGATAAGGGTCATCTGATTAGATGTTTCTTACAAGTAATCATGTATGTTCTGAATCTTCTGATTACCAACTGCAGCATCAAACTGGTGTATAAGCTACCAGCAGCACTCAGTCATCTTCTACAAGTTATCCCCACATAGTGCTAACTGTATATCCCATCTACAAACAATTCATGCCCTGTCCCAATACTGCCACTGTTCTTACTGTGTGAGTACAGATTTGCAATGCATTGACAGAGAGACACACCAGTGAGAGAACTGAGAAATTAGCAGCAAGCACTAAACTAATCAAAGCCAAGTATTTTCATTCTCCTTGACCAAAGATGGTCTCCTCTAGGATGATTTCCTGTCACCACATTCAACTCAGTCACTGAATGTAAAAGAGGAATAATGCCATTTGCAGATGGAAATGTTTTCTGCCACCCATCTTGGAGAAACTATCTGACTGGGATGCTGTGAGGCTCCATGCACTGAGATTTTTAAAGTCTTTTGACATTCTAAAATACACAAGTAAATCTCCTGTGGAGATCTGATTTAAATTTAGAAAAAGTGCTGATTTTCAATTCAGAGGCCATGTCTATGACTATGCTTCATACTGGCCTTTAATAGTGATTGCAGTTACATCAGCATAGTAACAATATTGGGAATAGTTTAGCTTACCCTGCACTGACATATAAAATACTGTTGAGCTCAGAGAATTGGACTCCATTTCCTTTTTCAGTTACAGAATGCACTGCCACACAGACACTGCTTGAATAATTTAGTTATAAATGATCTGTTAATCCATGTAGAAGCAGAAACCTAATGATGATGGTAATAATGATAACAGCAACAAGATGGTCAAAGAAAGAAGGACTTGCTTGCCAGGGAGGAATCCACATGTACTGCTCATACTCAACAGTATCAGCCAAAAAAAAAAAAAAGCCAGGGTTTTAATTAACTATGTTTAAGTGGAACTGGAGAATTCTCTGCCTCCAACCATCCAACCTCCCATGCACTTTAAGTCAGATGTATCCATAAAGACACCGTACTGTTAAGTTGTTGGCACTGTGTTTCTCTCCAGGGTCCTTGTCCCATGACTGCCAGCACTGCACACGTACCATTCACATCCAAGCTTTGGGGAATCCAGGCAGGGAGCAGAGGACAGAATCTATTGGTCCATGAACATACTGCCTGGCCACAAGACATCGTCCTGTGTGGATGATAAAGTTGCTGTAGATGTGAAATAAGATAATAACACAAAGGGAGTTTCAAGCCTGACAAAAATGAAAGTAATAATTTTATGAAGAAATGGGTGAGAAGAAATATTTGATGTTAAGCACAACTGTAGATTAAGCATTAGCAAGGAGTGCTGGATCACCCCAAAAGTAAGTATGAATATATTAGAAAGAAATTATTTTTTTCTGGAAAAAAATGGCTGTTCTACTTTGCCGCAGAACCAACTGGGCTGAAAAAAAAATAATCATCAGCTAAACTGTAAGTTTTAAACCATCATCAAAGATTTGAGAATTCAGTGGTCTTGCATTCCTCTCCTTATTTTAGAAAGATCTGAAATAAAATTCTGAGCAAAAGCACTACTTTTGTGAACAGCCTCTGGTAAAACAACAAAGAAGATACTTTAAAGCCTATTTAACTTCCTATAGCAAGTGCCCTTCAGGTCCTGCATATCAAGTGAACAGGTAAATCGTAATGACAGAGTCATTTTTAAGGGGCACTTTTTTGTGTATTTACTTTGGCATAATTTTCTCCTTGTCATTTTTTGAAAAGCCTATTACTCATCATTAGAGTTTTTCAGTCTTTTATTTATATAGTGATACAAGAAAATATTTCCTGTATATATCCCGCTCTTGTGTAAGACCTGAGCATATCCAGGTTTTTATTTTTTAATATGCCTCTCTTAAAATAAAAAATGCAATACGTAAAGAAAAAAAAATCACCCAGCCTTATCCACTGCTGCAGTATCGTTACTGTGTTCACTCAGCTACATGTTCCTAACTGAAATCCTGATAAAATGTGAGCAGGAACTCTGTATTAATTCCACTAATGGGTATCTATGTTTTGCTGAAACAACAGCCTGATCTAAATTTGCTAAACTGCTACTGGAGTAGCAGGTAAGTAAGCTGTGGTACCTAAAATGGAAGAATGGGACTCAGAAGACAGTTTTGCCCCAGTGTTTCTGCACTCTGCCTCAATTACTTCAGTCAAGCTACAGAAGCTCCTTTCCCTCTTTTTAACGATCTTCAAACTGTTTATTCAAATTGATGTTTGGCTTTGTTACTGAGGTGGTGTTAAATGTATTAGCACCCACAAGCACTGCCTCCTGAGTATGCCTTTGCTTTGTAAAACAAATTAGTGACACGTTTGGGAATCTGTCTATCTGCATCTTATGAATTCTAATTTTAATGTGAAATTACACTATCATCAAATGTATCAGAGTAAGTAGGAGCTACCATATGTTGTCTGTGCTGTATCATATATCGACCAGGCTTGAGAAAATACGACTCCTCAAACATCAGTGCTTTCCTTCCTTCCTGCGTAATAAGAACTGGTTGAAGTGAGAAAGTAATCCTTCAGATTTTTCTGTGAGAGGAGGTATTTTACAACACAAAACCACTGTAGGAAGCAAAAGTATTGGGCATGAATCTCACATAGCAAGACTGGAAGCACGTGACAAGTGAGAGGATGAGAGGAATGTATCCTTATTTTAGGGAAAGACTTTTAAAAACAGGCAGAAACTAGGTGCAGACCAAATTTCCTTTGAACAGATAAAGACAGAGACTCAGTGGTCCCAGCAGAAAGCTATGTTGAAAAAGGGATTCAGGGCTGGCCTGAACCAAAAAGATCCTTTGGGACTAACAAAAATTGAGGCATGAAATGTATGTAGTTTATTGCTCTATCCAGATCTGAATTCTTTGTGATATGTAGGAACAGAGTAATTTGTTTTGAGATCTTGTGCAAAGTGTCTCTGTGTGTCATGACATCCACTATTGCCTTTCTTTGAGGGGTTAAATTATAAATGCAGAGTGCTGGCTGTGTACACACTCCAGCAAAGACTGTAATTACACTACTGGGGAAATAGCACCTGCCTGGAAGACCTGGAGCTGCCGGAGCGGAGGTCTCCATTTCTGTGGTAAGGAATCGCAGAGCTATGTGCTGGAAATATGATACGAAGCCAGAAGGGAATGTTTGCAACATAATAGCCCAGTCTAAAACATGAAGCCAAAACAACATCATTCACTTATCTAGCTACTACTTCAAAAGGTTTTGTGTGTATGAGAAAAGTATAAATCCTCCACCAAGAACATTTAAAGGGAAAACTTACAGAAAAAGAAAATACTTGCTGTAGAAATTCTATTTTGCATATTGCAACTCACCTTGATCTATGTCCATCCTGCATTTGACTACACTATTTTCTTTTATTGTGCCTTGTTCTGTCCAAAGCAGCATAAGTAAAGCAAAGAGACAATCTTCTCCTGCCAACAAGAAGTCAAGAAAAAATTATTTCAGAGGAAACCAAAATTACCTCTTTGTTTTAACTATCAGATCAAAGTTTTATAGCTCTCCTAGTTTCGTTCTAGGCTTCCTACACAGATAACCTGCACTTGACACACACATGCTTTCAGAAGCTAAATGCAACAGCACGAGGAATTCCAGGGGCAGAAGACATAGACCTGGATTGGCTACTGCTACATTATCACAGGTGACTTTGAGGAATCAGAACCCAGCAGCAGCTGGAACCCATGTCCCATAACCATGGGAAAAAATTATTCATAATGTGATTCATAATTTATGTAGCTTAGACCAGAGCAAGAATTTGTGATACTGGTGAAACAATTCCTCACATTTACATGTAAGTCTAATACTCTGCACTCCTCACATCAGACCTACCTGCCACTGGTATACAGAGTGGTCCCATGTAGATATGCACACATACATGACTCTTTCTGTTGTATTAGCCTGTGTACATTATACAGTGTTTATGCCAGCTTTGGGGTTTTTTTTGTGGATGTTGTAGAAGATTGAGAGAGATTTAAAGCAAAAGTTTGAATGAAGCAGGTGGACAGTATGTAATTTGGCCCCGGCAAACCAACCTAATACGTCCAAATACTTTTAGCACTTTTAAATTGGTAGAGTGAGATTATCTTGTCTCAGTGCTTTGCATCCTACCACCAAAACAGTCTTGGTGTAGCCTTTAGTGTTCCATTGTTAGATTTACTGTTGGCACAAATCTATTCAGCCAGTAGCTTTTCTATTTTTTTTGTAAAGTGAATTAGTTCTTTGCTAGTTATCCTTTCCTGGTAAATCTTTATTCCAGTTGGTTAAGTACAGTCACTAGCTCAAGAGTGGTTGTGACATAGTTAGAACTTCTGTATTTTTTAGTATAAATTTCTTGGTAAGGGAGACTGTTTTAGTCTTGTACAACACTAGGCATATTGTCTGTGATTAAAATACCAGGTAACATCAATAATAATGATTCAACTACAAGGAGAGAAGTCAGTTCATACCAGAGAAAAGTCAGTAAAGAAAAAAAAAAAAAAAGAAAAAAAGACACTGATATTTGAATTTATTAAATCAATTCACATTTAATAGATATGCAAAAAGATGCAGCCTTGTACTGTACTCAGACAGCTTCCAACTCAGATGGAGATGGACTGCCAGATGCAATCAGACGCAGTGGAATCAGATCCAACAACCTGACTTCTTTTTCTTTGCCTTCTCCTCAGAACTCGCAAAACTTTTCAGGATCTCTAAGATCTATTCTTCTGTACAGTTTTATGTGGATAAGTCAACCACCTAAGTTCAAGATTTTGAAAAATTTACCAGGTTGATGGCTTGGCTGTGTCTTCCATGTATACCTAGCACGTCCAAAAGACTTTGCTAGTCTCCATCATTTCTTTGAGCTTCACAAGTAGAGTCTGTACCACAACAGAAGCATATCTACCTGTACAATCTCCAAATTTGAAGTTAGTCCAAGGGTAAGAAAGAGCATTTGGCATTTCAAACTTCATTAAGGCTCTGGTCCTTCAATTCATTCACTCACATGAAGAATCACCAAGTTCAGAGTGTGCTCTCTGAATAGGAACACATGCTCTCAAACCACTGCTTACAAGGGGGGAAGTTGCAGCAGAATTGGCAATGCCCCTATAGCAACCAGTCAGCTGCAGAGCAGAAAACAAGTGAATTCATTAAAGCCCATTTTGCATCCATCTAATTAAACTCAGTTCTTAGCTTCAACAATATGTAGATATTAAACACTTTGGACTTTTGAATTTCTTTATTTTGAAGACAATTTGCCTTCATGACCATCCATCTACTAGTAATTAACTATAAGAACTAAGGTAAGTCTGTACCAACCTCCCCACACACACACCCCTTCCCTCCCCACCCTTTTCTAAAGAAATGTCACAACAGTTGTTGCAAATGGTCAGCATGAGACTGTGTTTTGGAATGGTCTCCAGAATATCCAGCTTTGCCTTCTAAGATAAGTGTGAAAGAACCCTCCCTTAGCTAACAGCAAGTATGTAGATGTTAAAAAATCAGTACAATCCAAACCAGGGTTTCATTCTTCATTTTTTACTAGAATCCATAGATTGGTGTTAAAAGGCTGATTACAGATATATTTAACAAGATGCACCTACTGACGATTGCTGTAAGACTTAGAAAGCTTTGCATCTGTGTCCTAGATAGCAAGAATAGACAGATTAAAGCTAAAGCCAGGAATTTGGCAATTAAGATAAGCAACTAGTAACCTTAAAAAAAAGGTAAAAGAACTGATCCCCTGTATTACCTCCTTACTGTCAGTAAATGAGATTGAACAGGAGGAGGCAATTACTCTTTTCTGAGCTACAGAAGAAACAGATTGTGGGGAGCAGTTGCACTGGGTGGCTCTGGCACCACTTTTACTAGTGAGAAAAAAACACATAACTTTAAGATTTTGCTAGGATATACCAGCCCTGGGGTACATTGTAAAGGCTAATCAGCCAGTCTGACAGGCAGCTGAGATGCTGAACAGCTAAGATACTTATTATTAAGTATAATCTTAGTAATGCATTTTCTTACTTCATCTATTTGTAATTTTATTCTATTATTGCACATGTGTATTATTTTCTAGCTAACTCTAGGTTTTTATCCTTAAACCTTTTCTAAGGATTTAAGGATCTGACAAACTACAAAGCATCCCAATTTTTTTATCCCTGAAGTCAGAGAGCTGAAACAGTCTTTGTTGTGCCCTGCATCCCATTACCTTCCTTTATCCACGGTATCCAAAGAGTATCAGAGGGCTGAACTTCTGCTTCAGTCAAGCTGAGAAAAGATGTGTGTGTGAAAAAGTCATTGCCAGTGCCTTGTGCAAAGGAGATGTGATTCTAGATTCTAGCAAACTCTCTGAACTTCAGGGTCCTTAGAGCATGATAGAGCATAGCATATACTATAAACTGTGGTATGTAGCTATACCCTGAAAAAGTAATTACAAAGCACTCTGTGTTTAATACACTATTGCTGACTGCTTTAAAAAACTGTTTTAAAAGCAACACTGAAATTACTGTACTAATGTGATGAAGTCGCTGCTGAGATTGTAATCAGAGGGCCCTTTATTCCTTCATTATAGTAATAGCTGCAAGTAACAACGAAGGCATTTTTCTTAATATCAATAATCACTATAATGCACATTTAAGATCTCACCCTGACTGAGATCTGAAGTCTTGTTGTTCACACACACATTCTTGTCATGAGCTCTTTCTTTTCCTCACTAACAGCTGATGGAATCAGTGTAAGAACCTCTACTGACATGACCTGCGTGAGGTTACATCCTCCCTCACAGATCGGCATGCAGGGTATTGGTATCACTGTGCTGTTGAATAGTACTGGGCAGCTTCAAGTTTCATCACCCCTTCATCTGTCTGATGTTATTGTACTGTGTCACCTCAACCTCCTGAAACATAGATCTCTATGATTTGTGGCCTTCATTGATATTAGTGAGGAATTATCTTTCTTGTATGTGCATAAAAAAGAATTAAAAGGAATGAAGGTGTCAGCTCGGAGGTGCAGCACAGCTGGATATGTTTGTCTGGGTGGGGAAAGCAGAAGAGTAGAGAGCAGAGACGTGCATGTCCTTGCCTTCCTGCAGACCTCAAGCAAAGCTTAAGATAAAATAAAGAGCAAGAGTGAGAACTAGTACCAGTACAGGGACAGGCAACTTGAGTCCGGGGATCAAGCATAATTCTTCTAAAATATCCAGCCATACAGAAACAAATAACAGAACTTCCTTTACATGAACCTGAGCAACACATTTTTAGCTGCATTTTTAAAAATCTTACTAAACAGCCTGCTATGAAATATTCATACTAGGTTGCATTTGTCATAGAAAATGCTGTAAAGGATATCTACAGAGATCAGGACTTACTAAGACCAGGGGTTCTCTCATTTCTCCTGTTAGCTCCCAATGACCAGACTTCACCGGTCCGTGCTAAAGTAACACAAAAGAAGGGGTGACGTTAGTGACTTGCAAGTGGCTTTTGCTAGTTAACTCGTTGTCAGAAAGTCACAGTACACATCAGCAGGAACACAGGCAGAAAGCCAGAAGCACGCACCCGATGATTGGAGAGGCCCATCAAGGAGAGAAGCGAAAGAGAAATAATTGCTAGGAAGTTTTCTTAGTGGGTCTCCAACTTAGGCACACGCACAGAGCTACTGAAGACAAAGATGACAACCAATAATAATGCTTTGCTAGAGAGGCAGGTCTAGGTCACGGCTGCGCTCATGCTGGTCAGATCTGATTGAGTGTGACAAACAGTGCTGAGTAATTGCTCTAATCACTCCGGTAGGCATTGTACCTTGGCCCAGCAAAAGAATGATGCAACAGCGGCTTCAGAAGCCTGCCACCCCTTCAACCTGACATCTCTGACAGCAGCGCGTTCGTTTTAATGGGAGGGTTATTTGGAGTTGCTGCTGTTCAACAGGGGAGAGCCCAATGAGTATTCTCAAGTTGGCCAGAGATAAGGGCCTCATTAAAGTGCTCAGGAGTACTTATTTGCAGGTTGACTTGCTATGATGATCAGTTGGTGGAAAACTATAACAACGAGAAGCACAAAAACATGTCATAGAGCATCGGCTGCAGGTTTGTGCTTCTCTAGAGCAGCAAACAATTAGGGTGGTGTGTCATCAAAACTTTCATGTCAACAAAGCAACACATTCGCCTTAAATGAGACCAAGTCAAATCTACTTAAAGGAAACCGAAACTGGAACGTTCTTCCAAAGTGAATGCCTCTGCAGGACACTAGACTGTTTTAGAACAGTATTAGGTGAAAAAATCCATGAGGAATCTATAATTCCCTCCTGTAATTCCCTGATTTTTCCTCCTTCGTGTTCGCATGGTCTCTGCTTATAGCAACAAGGGTGTGTGAAGTCTTCTCTACCTTCTAAAGCAGCTGAAGCAGCCTTTGGTCTTTCCATCTTTTCTGTTACAGGAGGCCTTCAGAATGATGGCTGTGCAGAAAGGAGCAGGTTTTTTGCCTAACTGTAAAAGGACGCCACATTTTTGAAGGTCTCCAGCCACTCTGCTCTCCTACTTGCTGCCTCTTGAAAGTCAAGTGTGTTCAGGGCTCTCCATAACTGGGCAAAGCTGATGCAAACATTAAGTGCCTGAGGTGAACTTCAGTATCTGGTTTGCTGGCTGCCACAAGACACATCTGTCTCACAAACAGTATGCACTACGTGATTTTATTGCCCACTCTCTCAGTATCAAAGGCAAACACAGCTTGCTGGGATGCACTCCCAAGTATCTCATCTGTAAACACTAAGTGAATTGTCATTGAAATATAGAGCATAGCCTTCTATTATGAGAGCTAAAATGTTTAACACATGGGTGAGTCCCCTCTGGGGGACTAACACTTGGCAGAGCTGGCCTCCCTTAATAACATGATGTTCTCCAATGGAATGACTACAATAGATAATACTAAGTGGGTGTAAGTGAAAGGCATGCTGGCAAATACTTTGTTTATTTTTATTCACTTCTCTCTGTGTGTGTGTGTGTGTGTGTGTGTGTGTGTGTGTGCACGCGCACAGCAGTGTATGTCTGTAAGGAGGTCAGGCTGCTTGACCTTCAGAAAATGGGAAGGGGGGCTGCAAACTCACCCACACTGTTGTTCACACTCCTTATAACATTCATCCCCTGTAATGGAGGAAATCCAGAGCTGTCCTTTATTTAGGCCAAGTTTACCCCATACCCCCACTACCTGCTGCCAGGCACTGGGAGCTGTGATTCAGTTTTATACTTAAAATGCATTTTCTCTTAATTATTTGGTATTGACTTCGATTCTCAGCATTTTTCAGGACCTCACTGGTGCATGCATGTGTTAATGTGTGTGTACATGAAAAAAAAAAGAGATTTGTAGCATGTGAATGCATCAGCCAGCTGAAGGAGGGCTGTGGCCTTCTTGCTGGTGACCTGTGTATGGGAAAGGCACCGTGTATTGGAAGGTGGCTGCATTTGCCTTCTCTCAGTGTTACCCAGGACAGGTGAATCTGAACAAACTGGAACACCCTTAATAGGGCTAGTAATTATTACTGGAAGGCTGGGGAATGACTCAGAACTGGTTTAGTAATATCACAGAATGGTTTGCACCTCTTTGCTGGGTTTAATTTCCATTTTGCAGATATTCAAGGACAGGTCAGTTAAGAGGAACTTCAGCAATCCTAAATATATCTCTTGGAAATAAAGTCCATTCAGTCAAGACTTTTCTAATGGAGGAAGATGAAGAAGAAAAGCCTCTGAAGGTAAAGATCACAAAGGAGGGGAAAAACTTGTGCAAAAGGAAAGGTATTTTAAAATGTTTTGAGCTTTGTTGTTTGGTTTTGGATTTGGTTTGGTTACTGTCTAGTTGGAGTTTGTTTGGGTTTTTTTTCCCAAAATTATCTTTGCCTAGATCTTGTGCTCCATAACCCATAAAGGCTGACATGGCAACTTATCACAGATTTTCAGAAGGAAATTGCAGACTTTTTGAGGAGGCAGCAAAGGCAGCACTTGAAAGTTACACATATAAAAGGATGCAGCATTAGCCCATACTTTCTCCAACACTGACCTAATGTCTTCATGAAGTTACAAGGCTGTTCGCCCAAAACAGAGCCCGTTGAGCTAGTGTGCTCTTACCATGGCTTGACTCGGGAGTTCTTGAGGCACTGAAGCCTCTCCTGAGCTAACTGCTGAAACATTGCTGTCCTTGTACCCGCCTCCACTTAATTTTATTTAGGATTAGATGAGGGAATGTTTGGAATACTGTAAAAAAAAAAAAAAGAAAATTATGTAGCTTCTGTCATTCACTGATGTGAAAGGAAATTCGTTTTGATTTATTGGTCTATGTTTTTTCCTTTTGTCATACAAGTATTAATGATTGACTGTTTCATTTTCAATGAAATTTCACCTTTCTTTCATTGAAAGAAGGTAGTTATATCCACAGTTGGTTTCCACAGATGGGCCTCCAGTGGACTTTGATTTGCACGAGCTATGGATTTAGTCCACATTCTCATTGGACCTATTCTGATACATATGAAGATTAGAATCCAACCCAACAGGTATCCAGAATGGTTACAGTTTTAATTGTGGGAATTACTTGTGTAGGGACATTACACTGAAATTTGATTATAGCTGCTTCGACAAGTGTAACACTCTGTAGGAAAATCAATCCTGTTTCTGTAATGAAGAAAAACAAGTCATTTTCTAAAGGAAATATGATTATACATTCACAGCTTAGGTTGGAGAAACAGAAGGCAGCTTAATACAGTGCAGGCTTGCTCAGAGGGAATATCCACTCGCTGAGGCCAGCATAACAAGATTGGATTCCAGTTTAATGTGGTTGTGACTCAAATCCCTTTGGAGAGTTTGTTTGACAATCTGACAAAGTTATCGCAAGAAAAATAGGTTAAAAAACATAAACTTGACTTCAGTAACTGCATTTCCTCTTCAGCATGTAGAGTATTTTGCCTGGAGGCCCCTGCAGCCCGAAGCCCCATAGGTAATACCACTTTGTGCCTTTACATAAACCAAAATGTTTTAGCAGGTATTTTGCTCCTAGAAAAGACTTGCCATGTGATCTTAATATGGGGAAATAAGGTCTTTCTGATCTCTCTATAAGAAAAAGAGAATATGAAGGAGATGAAGTGTAACTGTTGTTACTGCAAGGACATGGGCACATCTCCAGTAATTTCTAACTACCGTTTCAGTAAAATTCCAGCAGCTGCCTAGCTCCCTCATGATGCATTTGAGAAGTTCCTGTTTAATGCTGAATCCTCACACTTAGTGTCAAAGCAGAATGTGCTAAGCGGATGTGAATATGCAGCACTGTTCTTCCACGCTGGGAAGTGGAGGCCCAGAGAAATGTGCCATGTCGCCTTTGGGGCTAATTGCTTAGTCACTGGCAGAGTCAAGTCACTCCCACACTCTATCTTGGGGCAGAGTCACGGAGTCGCAATGGCAGTAATTGGAGCCTTCAAGATATTACAACCTCTAACTATTCATTACTGTCCCCAGTTGTCATTTGCCATCTTTCAGCTGGTGGTTACCAACCCACGGTTGAGCCACCAGAACAGATTATGCAAATCCTAATAGATTCAGTGCCTAATCAGCCAGGTCTTCTCAAGTCACCTTCATCTATGGTTTAGGTTGAGCTGGATGAACTGAAACAGGATTGTGCTGGCATCTCTGTAATAAAATTAAGAAGCGGTCACAAAGAGCTGGGAGAGGTAACTCCTTAAACTTCTCTCCGTGCCTTTGCAGTAGTGAATCTGACTACAGCCTTATTTTCTGACCAACAGTGCTGCCCATGTGATGAATTGTTGGTTCTTGGAGACCACACTTTTCTACATTTCTGGCTGCTATCTATTCTAATGTTGCATTCACAATTGCATCCTAGAAATGAACTATATGTATCCACTAATAAACACAGCTACACAGAAATGTTATCTGGCTAATGCTTTGCTAAGTAAAGAATAATTTTATAGATCAAGATATGGTGGATAGCTTTGCCTGTCTAGTCACCACTCAGGATATAACAATGACGGATGTATAGTACAGTTGCATCATGCCATCCTTGAATGAGTTGCAATGATCTCACTTTGGCTGAACTTGGGAGAGAACATGTGACCTAAAGAAGCCAAGGAAATGTTTAGGTACTATGGTTATTTCAGTTTTACAGCATCTAAATCCAAGTCAAAAACAAGATGTTTACCAAAACAAAACAAAAAAAAGTGAAACTTATTGAAACATACAATTTAACTATTAGCTGACCCCCTTACTTCATTAGCAGATCCATCTGCAGCCTCTAGAGCATTCAGCAGGCCCTTTTTTCTTCACATCCTTTTCCCTGCTCAATGAAGTGATAATCTCTTGATGTGATAAGCAGACTGAAGCTGTATCTTGTCCCACCTGTTTGGAAGTATACAGATGTTTGATACTTTCCTTACCAGTGCTACTTTTTGCACCATCACACTAGTCATCACAGTGATCTCACTCCCCTAACCTGTAACCTCACATCTGCTAGGACATTCCACTGGTGAGGGTCTCTATTTTCATGGAGCCCTGTCACTTTGGTTTTGTCTCAAGGTTGAACAGTTGGACACATCAATGCCAACAGCTGTAGCTTGCTGCCTCTGCCAGGGCCTGACCCAGCAGACCAGTAATGCTGCATACTTCAAGATTGCAGTGGACAGACCCTGGAAAAATAACCCAGAGTAGATGTAAGCACTATGCCCTAGGATTCTCAGGAGAACTAAGTGTAGTTTGAGATATTTTTGGAAGCACCAAATTACATGACTGGCTGACCGTGACAGCAGACTCTCTTGTCTCAAGGGTGTCAGCCGAGGAGTACAGAGAACACAAGCTCCATGAGGTCTCTGAGACCAGCTGAAGGTGACTCCAGCAGAGTGTTGCAGTGACCCAAGATGTTGGGTCACTGCAACACTCTGATCAGGACAAGTCACAGGACAGAGGGACAGGATACACACTCAGTTGAGCAACACTTACTGAATTCCTTCATGTTACATTTCGGGCCCTTCCAAAGAGCATTTTGAACTTCAGCGCTATCTTACTGAACTTTCAGCCCCAAATTGATTTACACCTGAATGTTAGAAGTTTGCTGCCACTACCCAGATGGCTAAAGTCCCTTTCTCCTCAGTCTTTCTCTTCCATGTTTGGTGAGCATTGCTGATTAGGTGGCTACCTCACTGAGAAACAGCTGCAAGCAGGTATCTGGGAACATTTCCTTTCACAAGTTGTCCTCGTATTGCTGATCTCCCCATATCCATGAAGTATAAGCTCCTGATGATATCCATAGATATTCTCACAGACCCAGATGCTGCTGGAAACAGGAACCCATGATTTCTCAGTCTTACTGTACTCAGTTTATCAGCACCAGGAAAAGGCTTGGCAAAACAATCAGTTCTGTTCTTTGTTCCCCCTTTTCTGCTTGTCCAAAGAAACACCATCCCCTGGATGTCACATCTGCACGTCTCTATCACCAGCCTCTAGCAGGAAAAGGCCACTTAAAGGGACATAGCCAGCAACAGTTCCACTTTTGCCATCTATTGCATCCTGGCAACTGTAATGACCTAGCACTCGGTGCCACGCAAATGGCATCTTACTTGTGACACGGTGACTTTCTAGGACCGATGCTGTGGTAGTAACAGCCTCACAAGCAGGAGCTAGATTTCCTACCAGAGTGCAACAGGCCAGCATCCCAAACTATGCTTGAGAGATGAGAATGAATGGCATATGGGATTCCTTGTACTCTGGGCTATCTCGTGGCACCAGCTGACATAAGCACTATCTGATGCTCTGTAAATAATTCAACAGGAATGCATGCCTGTCTGCACCAAATTTGTATTGCCAGGTGATCCAGTAGTGCATAAATCCAATCTTAGTAATCATCTGACCACAGCCTAAATGTTCAATGCTTGGCTCTGTCATTAATCTCACTGTGTGACTTTAGACAAGTCATTTTCCCTTCCCTGAGAATCACTTTCCCACAGCTGGAAAATGGGACATAAAAGGTTCCCGTAAACCTATACCTGTTGGGGGCTTTCTGTCCCACTGCAGGATATAGGTAAACCCTGCTAGATAGAATGAGTGGTTTTGGACAAAAAGATATAATACTAATATACTAATACTAATACTAATACTAATACTAATACTAATACTAATACTAAAAGATGAGATGTGATAACAGAGAACAGCTGCATTTTAAAGGTTGGTTGGAGGCTGTTTCTGAAAAGAAGGAGCTTTAGTTTTATTCAGAAAACAACTTTTAGAGAAATAAACTGGTTCTCTGTCCATTCTGTAGGTGCAGTTAGTCAAACAGAGCCCTTTCTGAGGACTGGACTCTGGTGCACACAGATCAGCATTGATGTTTCCAGATATTGATGCCAAGACAATCTTTCTGCTTCTGTAATTAATTAGATGAAAGTGAAACAACATTTGCGGTTCTGTCCCTCTTCTCATTTTTTCTGTTTCCTAGTTGGTACTTTTTTCCTCTTATTGTAACGAAATATGTCTGTGAACAATATTAGGTAATTTTACATGATGTTTACCTGTGAAACAAAACCCAGGTAAGAAACAGATGTGTAGGAATAGTATGATGAAATTGACCTTTGTCCGATCAAACTATTAAAAAAATAAAAACCACTAAGATAAAATTACATAGTATGGGGAAGAAGTTATTTTCTATCTTACCATTCCAAAAATACACCTTCCAAAAGAGCAGTTACACTACAGTAGTGTGCAATGTTGAATACCACTGTATTGCATTTACACAACCGATTTTTCTCTCACTACCAATGTCTGTCATATGCCACCACTGTTATTACCTTTGGTGATTAATGTTGTTGCCCATGTTTTGGAAGAACACCAGTTTTTACTAAAAGCCACAGAAGAAACAGCACAGGAACATTTTGGACTTGTTTCAACAGTGGACTTGAACGCATCAAATCTGCCTAAAGACTGTTTTAAGCTCATACATCCTTTCTGGTTTGTTCCTTTTGTTCTCTCTCTTTTTTTTTTCTTTTTTAATGTATATCCCTATTGTACAAAATGGAAGATGACCGTAAGTAAATCAGTCCCCAGTTTAACAAATCTTTTATAGTGAAGCATGTATTTAAGTATGTGAGCAGTCAATAAGCTCAACTCCAGGGACATCAGATAAGCATGTGAATACTCAGTTCCCCAAATACATGACTGAGAAGAAGCAACTCTTCTGCATAAAGCTGATCCCAGAGCTGCTGGGAGTGGGGATCTATAAATTAAAGCAGTCATCTGTGTGCTAACATCCTCCTCTCTATCACAGCCTCCTGAGCTTGGATGTCACGCTTTGCCCATCAGCACAGTACCTGAGCATATTTGGAAAGTTAAGTCAATCATTTTACACTAGATTGTAAGGTTTAAAATGTTTACACTTCCGTTAACAACCGTGGAAATTTACTTACATTGCTTTTTGGGGAGCACATATGGCTTTACACACCCACCCAAAGTTTACTGATGATTTCAAAAAACCCCAGGCCTAGAGAAAGAGAAGAAAATGTATTGTTCAAATCAAGGTTTATTTATAATGCGCTTTGATCTTCTACTAAAAAGTAACAAATTAAGAACATTATCCTATGCCTACCACAGATTTAAAAATATTAAAAATGGAGAAACCTCTTTTTACTCATAAAAATCTAATGTCTTTTACTATTGTGCAGGATTATTTCTTAGCACTTTATCCAGCAAAGGTTTAAATGTCTCAAAGAAGAGAATTTACAGTTTATATTCATTCTGTCAATGCTGAGATAATGGTGTTACTGGTGTTGCATGAAAAGCACTAAGTAAGTATTAAAAGTAAGAGGAAAATTTCTTGCCAGTTCCAATGAGAAACAGTCTGCTGTGGTACAATACATGTGTCTGAATTTGAGTTACTAGTTCAAATTGTGAATTTTCAGGTAAAAATGAATAGCTCAGTCCCTATCAAATTACTGGGTTAAAAAAAAACCAAAACCAAAACCAAAACCAAAAACAAAACAAAAAACAAAAACAAAAACTAAAAAACAACCAGTTACCACCACCCCCTTTAAAAAAAACCCTTTACTTATATTACTATACTATATTTAGGGTAGGTATTTCCAGGCAACAGTCTTGACCCAGCAGCCTGTCAAAACCTGTGAAAGGCTGATCTGCCAAGGACTTTTTTATAAAGTTAAGTTAGTGCTCTTTTTATTTCTTTATTACAATGAAAAATGGAATGTTTTTCTTCTGTTTGTTTTGGGGTTTTTTCTCTGTACTTGTTTGCTTTAAAAATAATGGGTAAAATCCCACCCCACTTAAGCCCCTGGGAGATCTGCCAAGATATCACTCATCTAGTGCAGCTTTCACACCTTAATGTAAGTATTATGGATGTTGAATTTTAAATAAAAATATCCCCCTTACAAATGCTTTTTAGTCACTAAACTTAAACAAACTGACAAAAAAGCAAAACAGTTCTCTCCTAAACACTTGACATTTTTGCGCTTGACTCTTCCGATATTATAATTTAAATAGTTTTTCAGTTCTCACAGGCAGGCAGTCAGGACAGGACTTGAACAGCAAACATAAAAACCCTGTTTTCCTCTCATCTCCATTAAAAAATGCCTATCAGACAGTCTTTATATGCATAAAAGTGAAAAAGCGAACAATCCTATTATTTTTATGGTTTATGATTAAGACTTCAATTAGTTGGTTTACTCAGTTAATTCAACTTTTAGCTAACATTTCATTTTTGAGCATGAGATACCAACTCCTTCACTGAAGTTCCTAATGAGCAGCTCCACTCTATTCTTTGGAGTGGGGGGTTTTCACTCTTTTTTTAATTTCTTTTTTTTCAGTTGCATTTTTTTCTATTTTCAGGGTGTTTTGATGTTTGCATGTGCAAACAGGTTATAGACCCTGCTGATTTAGATAATCCTTTCACATCAGCTGGCACTTCAAAAGCACCATGGCAAGGCAAATTTAAGTTGTGACACTGTAATAGGAATTCTTGTGAAGCTAAGATTGCTCAATAAATGACAAAAGTATCTCTCGAGGAACAGTTGAAAGTCATTTATACTCAGGCATTTCTACAGCATAAAAAAAAGTGAGACAAATTTATTGCTGTTATTTTTATTGATTAAACTTCATGTTAACTTTGAAATAAGTGTATTCAGTGGCAGCATAGTCTCTGGAACCCCCCACCTAATCCAACTAACTTGAGGATAAACTCCCAGTTACAGAGATAATGTGTATTGATCAGCCCTTAGCCATGACACATACATGGTGACACAGCATAGAAATTTTTGGGAGGGGAAGGATTCTTTATGCTGGAAAGAGGCTCACAATATTGCATGACAGGACATGCAAAATACTCTTACATTAAATAAAATTAATAATATGCAAGAGCCACTTAAGGAACAGCTGAAATATGAGCAAAAGGGTTATAAATCTGTCTCCAACTGCTGCATGCAAGGCTTTAAGAGCACAGACTCATGTCAAAACACAGATAATGTATTATGCATGCACTGAAAAAGACTTGTAGATGAAGATGGCAAACCTCAGCTACATGAGATTTGATTTCAGAAGAGTCAATCACCTTTGCATAAGTCTCCTCACTTACAGGTCCGTTTTTTTAAATTACACAACTACGCACACGTCTGACCGCCTCAGTACATACAGGGGATAACCATACACAACTGCATTTGCACTTCTCACATGAGCTCAGCTGGAGGAGACCCATACCACAGCCTCATGTCCTCCATCAAAACGCTGTATCCCCATGCTAGACGTAGAATAGCCTCAGCTGCAGACAGGCAAGCACAGCTGGGGCAAATCCAAATCCTCCTGATCTGGAGCAGGTGAGGGACATCTCTTACTTGGCTTCAAAAGGAGCAGCTCCTGGGCTGGTAGTGTAGTTCTCATCTCTGAGTGTTTGCTGTTGCTGCTCAAAAGTGATTTTTTTAGTAAGTATTGGGGCTCTTTGAGTTCAGAAAGGTTTGTATTGTTATTTCAGTGTCATGCTCCTTTGCAATGTTGGTTTTAGCTATGTACTGTGGTTTTATGGGTTTGGTGGCTGTTGGGTTTTTTTTTGGGGGGTGGGGGTGTTGGTGGTTTTTTGTTTGGTTTTCCTGTTTGTGTGTGATAAAAGAGAAAAGGCAGGTAAGGTTTTTTTCTGCATGCTGTCCCCTCACTTCTTCAGTGATGGCAGCTCTGAGCACTGGTGTTAAGCTGTAGGAGACTATGCACACCTATTTCAAGCTTTTTCTAATGTAGCTGGAAAGGTCTGGTGGTGGCCTTTGCAGTGTGAGTCTAGGCTGGCAGGCATACCAAGCCTGAAGTTCTGACCCTGATGTCTATTTCTTCCTCCTACTCTGTTTTCTACCCCTAGAAGGTGTTGCTACTTTGTAGCACTGATGCCTAGTACTTGTATACAATGTTTCTTGTTACATGCTATCCCATTGAATAGTGTGTAAGTCCTTTAAGTTGTGGATGTGTCATTTACAGACACTGACAATAAATAGAAGACCTGGATTTGATCCAGACCAGCTGTCCAATAAAGGCAAAAGCAACATAACCTACTGCTGCTTAACACAAATTTGCTGTGCTTAATTGAACAGTGATAAATTCAGTCACTGTGTATAGCAGATCCCCTCTTCTTTCCCAAGCATCCATCAGCCCTCCCTCAAACAACTTATGTGGCTTTTAGGTACTCACCTACAGCCACCATACAGCAAGGTATAAATGGGGACAAACTGCAAGAGGAAAGACAGACTGATAGATTGTTAGACAGACTGAATCACTTCATAGAGTTGCCAATGATATTCATTAACTCCATCAGCCTTCTGTTAATAGTGTGGATTTGATTGCCATCTCGCCTACAGGTAAATCTCCATCAAAATTACAACCATCAGTTAGTCCCCATTTTTATAAACTATATGTGCTGAGGAGGGAGAAAAAAATTAAACAAAAAATTAAAACCCCCCATAAATCCGTTGCTGTTCCCTTTCTCCCAGCAGTGGAAAGCCTGGAAGAGAGAGCGGGAGGCACGGAGCCACAGTGACCTCCGCCGGCGCCGGAGAGACCGTGCGGCGGGGAGCGCGTACGCAGCTCCGCCTCGCCGCGCTTCCCTCCGCTGCGGCGAGTGGTGCCGAGCCCCCTCCTGCCCTCTCGCACCGGTTCTGCTCGCTGTTGGGAATCCCGATGCTGGAGGCCCGTACTGGAGCAAGGGTTTTCTCCAACTCCCTGTTGAGAAACGGGGTTCAGGATGACCACATCTCCCGTTGCCACTGGGTAAGGGTGCGTGAAAGCAAGTTGATTGATGTTCACTGGTGAGAAGGTTCCTTCTGTCTCTCAAACTTCTAGAATTTTCTCTTTTTTTTTTGGCACACATTTGTAGGAGATGTTTTGACACAATTAATACAAGCAGCATAGTTGCTATGCTGAAGTCACCCTCAGGTTTAATATTGTGGTGACTTGAAACAAATATTTCTCAGTAAAATCCTCTACAAAGTAAATTCCTCTTATAAAAATTGCTATGCTATGCAGGATTTTTCTGTATCAAGTTCTTATGTTGTGATTTAACAACTCAGAGTCCAGAGTAAGTATAGCCTCCTGAATAAAACCTGCTGTAAATACCATTTACATACATATTCCAAGGGGAAACATGATCATCTCTGTAAAAGAGTATACTCTCATATTGCTGCCCATGTTTTGGGCAGCAATATGAGTAGAAAAGATCATTATGTTCATGAATACCATCATTTTAGAATTCATCAGGTGTTAATAAATCCATATAAACATGAGTCTTAATTTCATAGAGACTTTTCTAGTAATAATCAATAAAAGGGGCTTTTTCCTCACCACAGCAAAAAAACCCCTATATAACTCCAAAATATATATACTTCATGTTCAGCTGAAACAAACCATTTTTTCTGTATTTGCATCCAAAAGTGATGTAGATCTGCACTGACCTGAGGCTCCAACTTTCTGTGTGTTTGAGGCAAGGACTCTGTAGTTCACAATCCTAATAAAATCTAATTTGTCACTTGCTGGCCCAGGTTAGGGTGTATGAAACAAAGTCTGTTGTTGGGAGCTGGAGGAGGTCACAGCTCTGGAGCTGTGCTGTAAGAGAAGGTCTCAGAGCAGTTTGTGCTAACAAGTGAGAAGAATGGGCTGGGAATGGGATGCAGCCAATGCTCACGGTGCATGTGTAGGGTCAGGTCAGATTGGTGATGGAGAAGTGTCTGGTGAGCCTCAACTTCAGCCTCAAGCTGCTTCTCACTACTGGAAGTCTTGAGAAATGATGGTGTGTCCCTTACTCAGAGGAAATTGTTAAAATGCAGGCTGCTGTAGCAAGATAAGGTGCTGCCTTTTTTTTTTCTGATGTGGTGAATCTGGGTCTTTTATAACTTGACCACGTGTGGTCAAGAAGCTTGCACTTATTTTATATAACCATAAGCAAGTAGTATGAGTTTCCTTCTCCTTCCTTTTGAAGTTAGCCTGGAATCTATATGTGCTGTTCACTTGTTTTGTGTTGGTTTTTTGTTTTTTTTTTGCTTGTATCATCTGGAGAATGAATCCAAAGGTTTCTGGTGTATCAGACAAGTGACTTTTTATTAGTCAAATCCTACCACTGCTATCAGGAGAAGAGACATTTACACAAAGAAAGTCAGCTTTCTTTTGTGTGTTCTAATGTGCTTCAGACCAGCCAAGGGGGTTTTGTTGGTTTGATTTTTTTTTTTTCAGCAGGGTGGATGTTGGCTTATTGGTTATGAGAGCCTACACAACCATTGCAGTGGAAATGAAAAGCCCTGACACTGGAGCAGTAGAAATAACAATGTTGGTTTCTTCCTACTAAGTGTAAATAACATGCTTTGTTCCACCAATTTAAGGTACAGAATACCTGACATGAGATGGTGTGTAACAATTTTGTATTTCTCTGGGAAAACTTCTGGGCATCAGTATGCTGTGTCAGAGCAAAACTGCACTAAAAGTGGCCAGGTACCAGGTCACTGGTAATAGGCTGGTTTCACAGGGGGGAGGTAAAGCTGGAGTATGAGGCTGTCATGTTTCCTATGGACTGATAATGTGGCTTGAAACACTAATTTCATTGGCTAGCTGAAAGGCAGTTCTTGGGGACTGAGCACTGACACCTATGCATGGAAGTATTTTAAAAGATTCTCTCTAACCTCCAATAAACAAGTGGTAAGCACTGAAAGTAATTGATCGCATGTGATTGACAGGAAGAAATGGTGTCCCTGGCTTAATACATCATGGAGCTTGCTGATCTCAATAGCATCATATATTTTCAAGGCAAGCCCTCATACTCCTTCTGTTTCTTATCTCACTATAGTAAGGCTATAAAAAGCCAGTAAGTGGCCAGATGGACCTGTTTCTTCCACTGGCTCCTTCAGTGCTGCGTGGTCATAGATTGAAAAGGAACCAGATGTTTCTAGAAGCAACTTGTAATGTCATTGTTACTATGCACTATATCTTAAAAGACATACACTTTACCTACAGCTACCATTTAAGCTGGGGTTTTGAGACCCTAGCTGTGTATTTCCATTATAGTTTCAAAACCATGAGGTTAAGTGCCACATAAGGAGTTAATATCTGTCTACTTAGTGGACAGTGAATCAAACTCTCCATTGGACTCTAGGAGAGACTGGGCAGGCTGAGAGTGTATGTTTCAAATATACAGAACAGAGTGTTTCCATGAGGAAGTTTTAAACCCTAAGTGTGGAAAAAAGGTAAACATAAAAGCTTTTCCTTAAGGTTTTCTCTTTCCATTTTTATATCATCTTTGGGAAGATTCCCACAAAGCTTTTATCCTAGAACTTCTTGCATAAACTACTTTAATTTTCCTTCACATTTTGTTAGCAATTTATAGTGAAAGAGAATCATTCATCACAACTGAGCATTCACTGGGGTCAGCAGTAGCTGTACTGCAGACCCAGTTTTGTGAGGACAGACATCCTGGGAGGATGCAGGGAGAGCAGCACTGCCACAGACATCCTCTGTCTCGTGTGATGCAGTGTGAGCAAGGCATTGTGTGGTGCTGGGGGAGCATCTGTGAATCATCCTCACCATTGGACTGGTCTGTTAATGGCATGGTAACAGTATATTTAAAATCAATAACCGTTGCCTTTATGTAGCACCCCCCATTTGTCAGCTCAAGGCAGACATCACAACTTTTCTGTGTTAAGCTGTAGTATAAATAACTGACTTCCCACAGACTATCAACAGACCCTGTATTAATTAAATAACTGAAGGCGAACCAGGCAGACAGAAGTGGTCTGGGGACTGTGTTGTTAGCCCAGCATGATGAAGACTCATGTTTTTATGATATAGGTTTCCTGTGCAGCCTCAAGCTAAACGCTTACCCTGTTGTGGCCTGTTTGCCCAAATTAGAGGAATAATCCTGCCTTGTTTCATGAGAGGGTTTGATGAAAGGATAAATATATCAAAGGTGTGAAGGATGTTTAGCCCACATGGTAGGGAAGATGTGTGTGTCTCACAGCACAATTACAGTTGTGAGGGTTTTCTGAACTCCGCACGTTCCGATTGCTTTTTAGTCACAAGGTAATTTTATCCAGTTTTCATAAAAACCTGATCATGATATTTACTTTGTTTTTTCCACCATTGGTCAGAAGTAAAAGGGAAAGATGTACAAGGGAAAGTGAAGCTACACACAGATGCATGTATTTCTGACTGTTAGAGCTCCTGGATCAGATTCTCAGCTGCCAGAGCCATGAGATAACTGCAGTGCAGTTAATGTCAATCTCCTGATTGATGCTACCACACTACCAGAGAACCTCATCCCATCTTCTAAACCAGTTGCTTTTTCAAAGGGCTGTGGTATCTATAATGTTTTTCCTGGTTGCTTCTTACAAGGTGTAATGAGAAAATAGAATGAGCTTCAAGAGTGAACTTCCAAGCTTTCCTGAATTTAAGTTTACTCTTACTGTAATATCATTTGTCACAACTAGACTGCAGATCGAAAGGCTGACTGTGTCGAGGGAATTCGGTGTTTTACATTTAGAAGGAACATTTAATGAATTATGCTGCCCCCAGATAACCCCTATTTCATTTGTATATAATGCTCAGGGCTAAGGATTGTCTTCCTGATCCTTCTCAGACATTACATGGTACGATTCAAGAGTGGCCATATTACTGCTCCCATCTTTCAGACAAAAACCTGAAAGTGCTGAGTGCCTTAACTCCCACTGAGGACATAAAAATGGCTTTAATACAACAATAATCTTAAATTTATCAAAGGCATAAAGTTCAGAGTGAAAACAAATGCTTAACCTTTCTTCTCCGTGTGGCTAGTGGGCTAAACATATTATGTAAACATGACCTTTTAGTAATCTAGTATTTAGTGCTTTTTGTATTAGTACCTAATTGCTAGGGTTGTTTGGGATTTTTTTTAATGAAAAGTACCCTGAAACATTAGATTGCCTATAAATATTCTGTCCTCTTAATCCCTGGAGGTATTACTGACCCAGCTCCCACTAACAGGGCTTGTCAGTTTGCAATTCCACATCTTCACGAGGGAAGGTACAGACCTTTAAGTTGATGTCAGAAACAAACTAAGAGGAACACACTGTATTGGTAAATGAAATGTTATTAGTCTTAGGAAGAAACTACTTTATTACTACTTTACAGTAATGTAAAAAAAAACCAAAAAAACCCC
>VXBZ01010971.1:215905-228652 GCA_013399135.1 Heliornis fulica | reverse complement strand
CAAAAAAACCCAGCTGAAGAGCTGATCAGATGTTGGGCTTCAGGGGCAATTTCATTGTCTGTTGGGGTCAATAAAAAGCTTTCTCCCCCCTCTCTGCTGTCAAGGCACTGGTATAATTGGCTCCCTGTGCTCCATAAAGTAGCACCTCTCCCTGTGGCATGAGGCAATTGTCGGTAGACCCTGGAAACTGGGCTTTACCTCCAACACACTTACAAACTTCACATTATTCATCCCATTTGGTTTTGATTTTGTTTTGTTTGCTTTTAAATATGTATGTTATTTGCAGCTTATAAATGTGTGTGTGTTTGTACATGTGAGACATGAGAGCAGAGGAAAAGCAGAAACCTAATGGTGATGTAAATGATGAAAGCCACTATGTCCTGGGTCTGGCCACAGGAACCTAGCAGATGAATCTACAAGCCCTCCAAGGGTCCAGACCCTCAACGTGGCTATATATCTCATGAGCAGTCTCCAGATTTTATGTATCGTTGTAAAACTAAGTGATGAAAAAATTAAATTTACTCTGAAAATCTACTTTTCTAATACCAAGTACAGAGCAGTCTTCTGTAACACTTCTGAGGTGTACTACTGAGTGCTACTCCTGTTTCAGTGTGGGTTTGTTAACATATGAACAAACACTAGAAGAGAAGAATTGATGCTTGGAGGAGGCTTTGGATCGTACTCCAAGAGTGCTCATTTGAACTGATGGCAAACCTCTCCTCATCAAGAGTGGAGCACCTGGGATGGTGCATTTTCACGGGATTTCCTGTTCCCTGGGATTCCGTGGGAATCACTAAGCCTTTCCAGTTGGTACAGTAATTTTAAGAAGAAAACCCAAGTCCAAGTATTGGAATAGGGAGACATTCAAGACCAATCTGGATGTGTTCCTGTGTAATCTAGGTGATCCTGCTCTGGCAGGGAGGTTGGACTAGATGATATTTTGAGGTCCCTTCTAACCCCTAATGTGATTCTCTGCTGATCCTGTGAATGTTTTCAAGCAGCCTGCTGATTTGTCTTTTCCCCACCTGCTCCCCACTTACATTCCCTCTTTGGTAGGCCTACAAAATACTGTTATTTTGGTGAGCAACACCTCTTGTTGCTCCAGGGCAGAGATAGAAGATAGATTGTCCTCCAGAGGACAAGATAGAACCAACACACTCTCTGCTGCCCATGCAGAGTCCAGATGTTATGAAATGCAGTCAAAGCAAGGCACGCTATGGAGCAGGAACAGACAAAACATTGCAGAAATTGAGTTGCTTTCTTCCCCAAGGACCTTTTCATGTATTTGCACATCGAACAAATGATGTGTTGGAATCAAGCTTTTGGCATCAATGTCAGCAGAGGATGTAAAACAACTCTGTCTAGGACAGAAGAGCTGGCTGCATCCATTAGAGAGAAGTCCATGTGTGTGCTAAATGGCAAACAGCTGCTCTTCCCTATCAGCAGTGGTGTGTGGAAGAACCTGAGGGAAGCTGCAGGTCTCTAGGTTTCTCCTCTTTGTTATTAATATTGACCTAGCTGCCATACAAGGTAGGAATTCATGGTGTTCATAAAACAATTTGTATTAGGACAAGGTGTTTTTTTGACACAAGGAAACTTTTTGCAAAAGGCCTGCCAGGATCTGTTCCCAAAATCTTCCATTTTGGCTAGACCTAGGCAAGTGCAGGTGAAACTTTGTCAGGAAAGTTTTGATGCTGGTGAGGTTGTTACAGCAGACAGCCTTAGCACTCGTTGCAGGGTATGTTACTGGATTCCACCTCAATAATTGCCTCTGCTGGTGGGCATATTCATTTGCACATAGTTGGAGATTTGGATACAGAGCAGAGAGATGAACTTAAACCAGCCAGATATATAGCAGTCTTGTCTGTATACACCTCATTTATTCCAAAGCTGGTTTTGTCAGTGACCAGAAGATAAACTTAATTTGGAAGTATGAAGTGGTTATTTCCGGTATTATTATCGTTCATTTGCAGTGATTCCCATGGAGTACTAAAGTCTACTCATTTTGAGCCCATTTCCTAAGCACTAAGGCTGTGAGGCCAACCTACAGTAAGCTTGAAATATTTTGTGAAACTCTGTTTTCTGGATACTTTTAAATTACCCAAGTTCCTTCAAACATGCAAAGCAATTGAAGATTTTCTGTTAGCTCTCTGTGATTATATGCTGACAACATGATCTCCAAGTCACATAAATAGTCACTGAGATTGTGTCTTGGCCTCTTAGCTGTCTTTATAGAAACTGCATCTTTGTGGAAAGAACAAAAGATGCATCACAATCCTAAGGTCTCAACAGGGTATGCATTAAAACTTGCGGATCCACATCAAAATATCAAGGAGAAAAGGCTTTTGTGTTGCAAGCAGTAGGTATACAAGCAAATGCCCAGCAGGACCCGAAAGGGTTTTGCTCTCCCATTTAGGGAGATAAGTCAATGATGCTGCATTGTAGCAGCACACCCTCGTTTGGGCAAAGTTTTGCTCTGATGTCAGCAAGAATAAGAGGAGGACTGCTGAGTTGGAATGAAACAACAAAACAAAAGTGGTGTTGCTCTGTCCAAAAAGGAACAGGTTTACTATATTTTTGAATAATGGAAACTAGAGTTTTTCCTGCTTATGTGCCCAAGCAGTGAGTGCAAGACCATACATACCCAGCCATGGAAACTGCACATAAGCAAGTCACTAGCTACTCTGCCCAGATTCCCTGTGTGGATGCCTTTAATCATCAAATGTGATATCTTATTCCACCCTGTTCATGAAGAGATGTTCTTAACTTTTCAAAATGTGCCAAAACCGTTAGTCTGTGACTTTAGGAAAGCAACACAAGAGCTACCACACAGAGGTGTTCTTTGAGGGACTCTAGTCATCACAGTAGGTGTCTGATTGCCATCATGCCTCTTATAAAACTGCATCACTAGAAAACTGGAATTGGAGTTGAGCAGTCATCACAAGTACAAACATCTTGTCCACAGGAGGAGCAAGGGGCTTCTTTCTACCCAGGGCTGGATGTTGGTGGGAAAGAAGAAATGTATTCTGTGCATGTTTTGGGAGTGGGTTCTCTTACAGACAGGATTGTATCACGTCCCAGATGCTGCATCTGAGGAGAACTGGCCCCAGAAATGGTGCCTGCCTCACTCTTCTGACAGCAGTTTTCCCTTCGCTGAGGAAGCAAACCTGAGTGGGGTTCAATTCTTCAGCCTCCATCAAGAGCAGCTCAAGTCATTAACACAAATCAGCCTTTGCTGGTAATTTCAATGAATGTGACAGGCTGGAAAGGAGGATGATTGAAGCACAGCCATGTGCTCTATTGGCACAGGGGCCACAGTCTCCAGCAAAAGGTAAAGGCAGATATTGAGGGACTCCCTTCAACTACCTCAGCGAGTGCTGGCAGGGGCCATCTGAGAGTGCCCTGAGGACTCCCCACGAAGAGCGAGTGCAGACAGCTACCGTACCATCGGTTTCCAACTTACTACATGCTGATCTCCCCACATACACACAAGCCTTTGGCTGCCCTTTAGAGTCTGCTTGCTCCAAAGACATTTGTTAGTCACCCATACAACTGTGAGGAGTCAGAATCTACATCAAATATGTCCCATTTATTTACAGAGACCGCTTCTGGACCCTGACCGTATTAAAAAGCCAAACACAAATCTTGCTGACATCTGGGAACCAAAATTTTTGGGGTCAAGCTGACTTGTGTTCATTGCAACCTAATTATATATTTAATTAGTCCATACTTCAGGGCTGGTGTCAATCATTTTCCTCTGAAACTGGGCACAGATGGAGCTGCAGTGCTGAGGGAGGTAGTGGATGTTCCGGGCACTGTTGAGTAAAGTCTGGTGATTTTTTAGCATGCCTTCTTCACATTCTTGGGGTAAAGCTGTCACCAAACTCAACAGTAACAAACTGAAGGTTTGATAACATATTTCAGGACAGAATTTTATCTCAGAAAATTAGCTGGGAACATTCTGCCTCCTCTGGGGCTTGGGGAATGGCCCATGATCTTTGGCTAACTTTCTTTTGGCTAACTAACACCACCTAAGAAATTCCTGCTTCACCCAAACTTTTGGCAATGCCCTTTATTTCATCAATTCCTTACCTGTGACACCACTTTTGAGGTTTAGAATATTTCTAACAATTGTAAGGTCTTTCATTCAAAGGTCTTCGGGAGCGTTTTATGAATTTTGGTTAGTCTATATTACAGCACTGCCTGCTGATGTAAGACACTGAATTTCTTGACACACAATTGCTCCCTTTCCTACTTTCCAAAATGAACATGAGCTCAAAGAAGATCCTGGGAGGCATTTCATCTTCCCAGAACTAAAAGGAGCTTAAGTTCTAGGTTTAGAGTATGTCAGACAAACAATGCATGTAATTTTATTTACCATAGAAAATGGACAGTTGATGTTTTTCTTCACCAAGTCTTTTCCACTAAAAGATCTCAAAGAAGCATCCCATGTAATAAATAGTAGAGAAAAATGATAAGCGCAATGTTGTCTCCTGCTTCCAAATGATGATGTGCAAGGCACATACATAACTTCTTGGCAAGGATCCATTTGTCAGAATAAAAGAAGCCAACTGCATAAGGGAACAAGACGATAGATCTCGACAAACTTGTAGATGCTAGCAAAAAATGTAAACAAAAAGTTGCTGTGACTGATACATTAATGTAACACTGCCAGAGTACTGGCTTCAAAAATTAACAACTGTTGATGCTTTTGTGACTAGTCAAAAGAGCAAGTGTCATGATTTCTGCTATGTTTGACATTTTCTATAGTTTCTACTCAATTTTAATCTTTGTGTAATACTCAATACTGAGCTTTCTACAAGAAAGACAGAATAAGTAAGATTCCCACAAATGGGATAATACATTTGAAGACAGCTGACCTAAGAAAAGAGATAGCAGAGATGAAAATTTCTTGACATTTTTATGAACTCATCATTTTTGCCATTTAATATATAAAAAGAAAAACCTATTTCCACTGATTGATTACTTTAATGAATAAATGTACTCAATGATTTGGTGGCTTGAGTGGATTAAATTTCCCTTGCTGGCAGGAACCAGCCTTAAATGAAAGTGTTTTGAGGGTTTATTCATTTTTCCCATACCAAAAAAAAAAGAAAATCAGTCTGAATTTCAAACCACTTTGATCTCTGTGTATATTTTATAAACTATTGTCTGAACCTCTGTGAGCTCCTGTGGAGTAAAACCCAATTACAGTCCCCCAGACTGTGGGCTCAAATAATTCTAAACCAGATTTTTCTCTATGTCACTGACATGTTGAACAACACCCAGCAGCTTATAACCATAACCTCCTTCTTTTGCATTAAACTTCCTTGCTGTAATCAATTAAAATACTCATCATCACATAAGCCTTGCTCCTCACCACCACAAAATGCTTTCCAAAACAGAGTCACAAATAAACAGTTGATGAAAACAAAAAGGCGGCATCACTGGATACAGTTCTGACAAGTTTTGGATTGAGACAGGAAGCAAGAGTGAAGATCACTGAAGGGAGCAGAAGGCAAAAGAAGAAGAAAATTTATTAGAAAAATCTAAATTAAATCAAACAAACAAACATAAAAACACTCATAAGAAGGAAGAGCTGTGTGACTTTGCAGAGGTTCTAGAGGACAGGATAATCTTTTTGTGGTTCTTCTAGTACTGTATCAAACTCATGGGTAACACAACCTGAATTTTTTAAACTCATAAGCTCATTGTGTAATTCTTCCTGCAGTCCTGGGGTGAAGCACCAGGTGCCTTTGTAGTAGAGCATCAGGTGACATCTCCACACTAAGATTTTCCTTGGTGTGATGTATGCACTAATGACCAACACACAAATTCATCAAGAGGTAAATGTGAATTTCTTCCCACAAAGGCAGCCTCTCACTGACAGCACTGGTCTGGGTCTATAATACAGATTCCAAATGTAGTTTAGCTTGAAGAAAGTTGCTTTAATGGGAAGGAAACCATTTAAATGGATATACATTGTACTGCTTTAATTACAATTTTGTCTTTTGAATGTTTGCTTACTTTGTAGAATTATATCCCCAGCACTTGAAAGAGATAAAGAGAAGCAATGAACAAAGGAACATAACATTTTCTTTTTTACTGGCAACACTGGCTTCAAGGGGCTTTGCTACAGATACTCCTTGCAATTGCACACATACAGAAGAGAAGTCAAACTGTGGTGAGTCATTTTTTCCTTTTATTCATGTGTCTGGCTGTGTCTTGGTGTTTTCTTGTGATGTCTTTATGCAACTTGTCTCAAACTTCGTTTGTGGAAGAAAGGGTTTGTAAGCTCTCCAAGTAGTTTACTTAAGAGACAAGTCTAGCAAAAAAAAAGCAGGTTTGCCATAATTTGATATCTGGATATGTGCTGAGCGGGCTTAGGCAAACTGGCAAAAACCCTATCTTGCTTCTGTGGAAGTGCCTCAGATAAAGCAAATTCCCTAAAATTCTTAGTACAGGCTTGTTTGATTTGTGCCAATAACAACATTAGCATGAGTCTAACTGCAGAGTATTTGTGTCATTAAAATCTGGAAATTAATTGATAATTAAACTCAGAAGAGGTGTGCCAGTTCAGGAATTCACATACTGTAGCAGCAAAAAGTTCTTCACTGAGAGTTGTTGGGCAGTGGAACAGGCTGCCCAGGGAGGAGGTTGAGTCACCATCCCTGGGTGTATTTAACAGATGGGTATATGAGGTGCTCAGGGATATGGTTTAGGAGAGGACAGGCACAGTTGGACTCAATGATCTTAATGGTCTTTTCCAACCTTGTGATTCTATGAACGCTAAATGCTTCTAATTGCAACTCAACACTGAGAAAAATTTTTGTTTGAGAAAAACAAGTGATAGATGACCACTCACAGCATTCCTATGACTATTACGAATGGGAAACAAACCTATAGGAAAGACTACTTTTAAAATGTGGTTTACTCTCAGAGCTCTGTGAGACTCACCTGTGAAATTAGCATAATCTGATAGTGACGTGACATCTCTTTGCAAATCCATCCTTTCCTCAAGGCCACGTGGAGAGGTGAAAGCTGACGGCATTTCTGTTACACTGACAGAGCTGTGGGTCAAGCGAGCACCACACCAGTTATACGAGGGCTGATTTTGACCTTGTGTCTTGACTGCTCCCAAGGGATCCTTCAGCAAGCACTGATGTATTCAAGGCTGCACATGCTGGCAACTCAACGAGATCTCTGCTTTAAGGGCAATGTTGAGGGCATCTCTCATCCTGGGGCAAACACTGAGCACTGGAAAGATGTTCTGCTACAAAAATTTTGCGACAAGCTGCCATCATCTCCTGCAGGGCAAATACAGGAGTCTACTGTTGAAGACAAGCCATCAGAGCCTGCCTCAGGTGCTGACAGCGCTTCTTTAACACATCCACTTCTCTAACACAAGCCTTATTCTCAACAACAGCTGCTACTGATCGAGCTGTTACTGATCGGGCATCTTCTCCTTGTCGGCTAAAAGGCAAAAGCAAATCTGTCGGAAACAACATGGCCTAGTGTCTTGGGGGCAGAGGGCTAGATCAGCTTCTAGGCCGCCGACTGCATACTCTATCCAGCATGGCGAACCAAATGCGCTTTCTTATAGGCCTGAGGAAGACCAATTGATCTTTTGGAGGTAGGAGGGAAGGCTGTGTGATGAATGGGTGAGGTTTGCTTCCAGCCACCTGACCTGCCTGCCATCTAGTGTATTTTCCAGACATATTTCCAGCTCGCACAGCGGTAGCTGGAGAACAAAGAGTCTGGACTAATGTGGCACACTATTGAGAGCTTATGCTGAAACTGCTCAGCCTTCTCATCCCAGGACCCTGCATTATGTAAACAGGGAATTTCCCCCAAAAAATCCAGTGATTGTGCCAGCAGCGATCATGTTTGTTCTCAAAAACACAGTGGACAACCCCAGTGCTTACTCAGCTGTAAAAGATGTAGCAGGTTACATTTTGCACAAGCAAATGTACCACATTTACACTGGATAAACGAGGTGTAATATTCTAGGTATGCTACTTAGAAAACTCGTTAACTGCTTCATCTCTTTTGCTGTCTTCGGGGAACAGAGTTGCCTGTGGTAGATATGTACCACCAGTGAGCAAAACAGTGGTGCTCTGCCACACCGAACGCTTGGGTCCAGAGGAGTACATCAGGCACGAGTTTGTTCCCTTCTGTGCCAAACAATCAGCTGCTTTCCAAACTCTTCATTTCCATATAACCATCAATTTCAAGATTGTTTTTCTTTAATGATATATTCTAATTTGGAAGGTGAGTGAGTAATAAAGGATAGTAAATTTGACTTAAGAAACAAGGACGGGGCTGAAAGTCTGTCTCTACAGATCTTTCAGTGAATTTTCTAAGCAGGTCCATATTTTCTTGGCTCAGGGAACTCAAATTTGTTACAACCAGTGGCTAAGAGTTGACTGTCCGTTAAACAACAAAGTTACCCAGATTTTTGGACAAAAAAAGCTCAACAAGACATTTTTGATAGATAATATATGAACATATAGACACTATTTGTTGGTTGATCTCCTAATCCATGGGAAGTAGTCAAAATTATTTTGAAATTATCAAACCCAAACTCACACCTATGTGCAACAGCTCTTTAATCTCAAAACCAAATAATGATGCTTTTCAGATCCAAACACAGACACTCCTCTAACAGAGCCCAGGGAGCTCTGAGCTGTGACCAAGCGAGTCAGTGCTGGGAATGCATTAAAGCCAGGTGCAGCAGCATGGATCTAACTGCTCCTATCTGGGCAAATCAGCTTTTATGCAGCAGTGCAGTAATGCAACCATCCTGCTTGTGGATCCAGCACTGCCTTGCACCTAAGATGACCCTAAATTGCTGCAATGCCTAGGCAGTGCCATGACTTGCAGCCATTTTCCATAGAACAGAAGACAGAAAGGATTAAGTCAACCTTGTAATGGTCAGTGATGAATCCTGTTGTCGCTCTGACTTCCATGAATAGATGCATATGCAGTGTGCGTACAATCAGTCTCCTCAGGAATATGACAAGTCTCCCTTGCTCTGCTTTTGGTGTTGCACTACCACAGCAGTAGTATCACAGCAGCTTTCCCTTCCCTCTTTCAAAACACACTTGGGCTAAAATCAACTGCTGGGACAGTCACATCTCTGAGTAACTGCCTGCAGAAAGGCTTCTATGCAGAAGTCCTTTTGTCAGTGTCACCTAGTGGAAATGAGGCAAAAAGATAAAACTATCAGCTCTCTTCAGTTTAAAACACTGGTTTTGAGTTGTTTTCTGCCTGACACACAAGAATAGCTAGATTCTAGGATGGACCTGAGGCTCGTGTTCCTGCTGGGTTGCACAGGGTTGAGCAGGAGAAAAGGGAAGCTGAAGTAGACGGGTGATGGCTGTTACAAGAATCATTCTTTTCAGGTGTTTGAGTTTCCAAGATAGCTTGGAAAAAAAAATCCAATTTCTTCTTTGTCTCATTCAGCCTTTTGCAGAAACCTGGAACAAGTCTGGGATCTTTTAGAGTGAGTGCACACACTCCCCTCGTTCCAACAAGTGGAGTAACAGCAGAAAGGTCTCAGCCTCTTCTTTTCTTTTTTTTTTTTTTTGCTCTTACGCTAAAGGAACTGCTCCACTCTCACAGGCTGTAGGCCAGGCACTGTAAAGGGTCACAACAGTCACAAACATTTAGCTAGTTTCCAATATGAATGTAACAATTAACTGTGAAACTACAGAAATGAAACCCTGCTGCAGCACTGTGCTTGGAGAATTTTTGAGGTTTGGGTTAGGAAGGGGCTATCAGTGGGAAATAATGTGGTTTATTGGTATTTTTAATTTCAGCAACTATGTAAAAGTGTTCATTGGGTACAGCCACCTTCTCCACTTCCCATGGGGTACCTGTGAATAAAGAAGCATTAAGGCTAGTTTAAGTCATTGTGCAGAGCAGGGACACAACATGCAAAAAGCACAGAAAGACCTCTGTGCTTCTGGTTGGGGGCAAGGGAAGGAGAACCTGCAAAAGGGGGTTGGGGCAGTGGGCTGAGGAAGAGGCAGCACATGCAGCCAAAACCAGGAGGTTCCCATGGAAGGGAACTGCAGGACATAGAGCTGCCACCGCTGAATTTTAAGAAGGTGGAAGGAAAACTGGATTCAAACTGTAACTGTGGTGGGTCCAGAGTGCAGGGCAGAAAACATTCTCTATTTGTATAAAATATAGATTTGTATGTAAATATTCAACAGTAACTTCCCTAGTAATGAATAAGAAATAAATTGCTTATTTGATGCATGATAAAACCATTATTTTGCGCAGATGAGGCAGATGACACTTGATTTATATTGTCTTGCAAAAGCTGCAGACAATTAAGGAGAAAACTGTTCTGAGACTTATTACATTGACAAAATTCTGGTACAGCTAACAGCAATCTGATTCACACAAGGATCGTCTGGCATGTAAAGCTCGTTTTAACAGATACCAATGTGACATACATAAAGCTGTCAGGCTTTCTCTAAAGGACAGTCATCGACTTCATGTTTCAAGTGCCAAATTAATTATATTTGACATTTAATTTATAACCTAAGGTATTTTAGATTTGGAAGTTGACTATGATAACAGCAGATTAGAGCAGCACCCTGTTTGACAGAATCGATTTTTTCACGTTATTTTCCTTGTGTGAGAGGGTCCTGGGTTCAGATTTTTGTGCGTGGATCTTGCGTGCAGGACACTGATACCTCTAAGCAAAGTAGGCTGCGCTCGCCTCCTCCCCCAGCCATTCCGTTGAGGACTATATCGCCGCTTGAAGCACGTTTTCTCAGTCCTAATCACAAAGCTCCACCTAATGGAGTGAGGGGAGAAGTGTGCACAGTAAGAGAAAGGGAGAGAGACACTGCTGAACTTTCAACAGAGAACTGTTACACGACTGTACACAGTTCATCTCCTCTACCTTATTTATAAAGTCGTAAAGTATCCCCTTTCAAGACATTAAAACTTTGAGGTGGGAGGAAAGCCCTCCTCCCCCCAACCAAACCAAAAGCTTTAGCTTTTCATTGCAACTGATAGATATTTCAGTCCACCAATACTAGTATTTCACACTGGTAAGTCTCCCAGGTTGCAAAGTATCTAGTAATTATAAATATACACAGTAACCTGTAAATGTAGGTGTATATTTACCCATAGATGGTTCATTACTGAAAGTGAAACCTTTCAATAATGAAACAGCTGACTAGGTTTTTTAAAAAATTACAAAACATTTCTAATAGATGACTTTCTGTACAATTTTGACATGACACTGGAACACAGCTAGAACGCCAGCGTTCAAAAATATCCCACTCCCCTCCCCACCCCCCCAAAAAAACCCCAAACCACAACCAAACTTGCAAATAGCAATGCCAGGTTCAAGGCAGAGCTTTTTAGTTGTTGTTTGTTTTTCTTTAATTAGGTGCTATGTTAATGTAAAATATTGGAGAAATTCCTGGAAAAGCCTAAAAACCCGCTCTCTGTTTCAGAATTGCTCCCCATTCAGAGGAAAGCTTTGTGGCCACTTTCAGACTTGTTCTGCAACAGAAGGTACAAATCTAAATGTCACCTTGTATCAAGGTAAAGTGTTTTGTTGGAGAACCAGGACATTTGTCAGGATCATCTTATTTGAGATGACTTAACGCAGTGATAGCCCTGAGCTTGTACTTTGAAATTGTCAGTTGTAGGACAAGATTAGCTCGTCATTTTCAGTAAAAAGGCTAGCTTGGTATTTAATGGTCTTCTATTGTGAATTGCACTTTGATATTCTGCACAAATAGACCTGCCAATCTGAAAGTGTTTTAATTTCTAAAGTTATGATCAGACATAAAGGTATGACATCCACAGGAGAACACCTGCAATTAAGCAAGGTGATTAAATCATGCCTTTAACCAGTCTCAGATACACCAACCCGCAGTTAAATCAGGCTGTTTCATGGCCAGTTCAGATTTTGTGAGGTTCATCTCCTAATTTCACTGCAATCATTAACCGTTGCTTATTAACGTGATTTTCCTAACCCTACTTCTACCTCTCCTCTTGTTTTGACGCCCTGGCTGGACACCTATCGCAGCTGAGTTCTGCACAACGACCCTTCCTTCACCTCACACAACCTGCACTGATGCAGCGTGCTCTAAAACCTCAGCTCCTCTGCTACGTTTGGCGACGCCTGGACAACAGGGTCTTAATTTAGGTGGCGAAGGCGGTGGGGGGGGAGGAAGGAGACGCGCTCTGCGCCACAAGCCATTCGCGCTGCGGTCGCTTCAAGCCAGCCGTTGAATTGAGGAACCCCGCGTTCCCCGCCGCCCCTACGCGCCTACGGCACCCAAGCAACGCCCGGGTCGGGCGGTAGCGCCGCGCCCCGAGGGCTGCCTGACCGGCTCCCCTCCTCTGTTTCGCCTCTGCCAGAGGCGGGCCCCTCGCTCTTTCGCGGGGACAGCGGCTGTGTTTCCGTCGGGCAGGAGACAACCCCCATAACCGCTCGGGCGGGCCCCGTGGAGCTGCTTGCAGCTACCCACTCCCGCATCTCCCTTCGTAGTGAGGCCTCCCTTAGAGGCGTGGCTTAAGTGTGGCACCCCACGGCGTGCGCATGCGCAAACCACCGCGTGGGCGGGGAGTGTGACAGCGGCTGCGCGTGCGCCCTTAGTGTCCCGCGGCACTCTCCTCCCACCCTTCCCAAAAGATTTCAGCGCAATAGCCGGGCTCAGCGCATGCGCTGTTCAGCATCGAGCGTCTGATTGGCTGTCCGGCTCCTTC
>VXBZ01010971.1:189887-215871 GCA_013399135.1 Heliornis fulica | reverse complement strand
GACAATTCCTTTAGTGACGTCGCCGTTCATCCACCAATAGAATTGGCGGTTGCTGCCTCGTGGCGGTTGCCGCTGCCCTGCCTTGCTCAGGTGTTTCTCCGCTCAAGATGGCGGGCGCCGCACGGCCGGGGCCCGGCGTGGGAGAGCTGGTTTTGCTGGAGAAGTTGCTGGGGCTGCCGAAAGGGAACAAGTACGGCGTCCAGGGGGAGCGGCAGGTGAAGGGAGCGAGGCGGGCCGGGAGCGGGCGGCGCGGCGCTGCGCTCGGGTGTTCGCCGGTCCCGTCACCGGCAGCAGCTTCCTGCCTCGCCGCTTGCCTTCCCCGCGCGGCGGCTCCCACCGGTGGGGCGGTGGCCGGGGTTACTCAACTCCCCCCGTTTCCGAGGCGAGCGGGCTCCGCACTAGCTTCCGCTGCTCTTGTCCTGGAGCAGGAGGNACAAATCTTATGAGGAACAGCTGAGGGAGCTGGGGTTGTTTAGTCTGGACAAGAGGAGGCTGAGGGGAGACCTGATCACTGCCTATAATGACCTGAAAGGAGGCTGTAGAGAGGTGGGTGATGGTCTCTTCTGCCAAATGACAGGTGACAGGACAAGGGGAAATGGCCTCAAGCTGCACCAAGGCAGGTTAAGATTAGATGTCAGGAAGAAATTCTTCACCGAAAGAGCTGTCAGGGTTCTGGAACAGGCTTCCCAGGGAGGTGGTTGAGTCACCATACCTGGATGTATTTAACAGACAGGTAGATGAGGTGCTCAGGGATATGGTTTAGGAGAGGACATATATGGTTGCACTTGATGATCTTAAAGGTCTTTTCCAACCTTGTGATTCAGTGAAGTTGTAGCTGTAGGGCCTTGTTGCCTACTTGTGGGTTGTGGAAATCTTTTCCTTGTGCCTTTGGAAATGCTGTCCTTGTCAGTGGGGAGGTGCTGGCACACTGCTCTCCTCCCTGTGTTTTCCTGATGCTGTTGTGTCTCCTGGTGTGGTTAAATCCAGTGAAAAGATACCACATTAATAGAGAGATTCACCTGCATGAAAGAACTTCTGCTCTTAAATGTTTTGATTCTTTTAAGTGAATGTTGTGAGGCTTTGAATTTTGTGTGCAACCTTTAAGTTCTGCAGCTTCAGAGACACCTGAGGCGTGAAAAATGTAATGTAGTGCTAAGGGTGTCACAAATATGGAAGGGCCTTTGCATCATTCTCTTAGAGAATGACAGCAAAGCAGCCGTGCGGTTGCCGTACTTTTTTTTTTCTTGACTTGCCTTACTGTTTATTCTTGAATAGCAATATATGCATCCTTTGGTTGCAGAAGCTTCTGTAATTATTCAACAAACCAACTGCTGTTTCAGTGCTATTACTATGAAGCATAAGCCTGAACAATCAAGGAACTACATGTGTCTGTATGTTTTCTGACTGCCTGTTCAGTAGAAAAACTGAATAGTAGTCAAAGGCTTTGGGTAAAACTGCAAAATTAATATTATGTTGTCAGCTTGCATCTTAAGTTAATTAAATCTAAACCTACATGGGCTCCTGAATGCTGAGATACTTTAAAAGAAAAAGTATTGCATTTTCATCAGTTTCTCTGTCATTTGGTGTTGTAAATGACTGAATGGGCTTCAGTCTGTGGTTAAAGCTAGAGGGATGTCATGTTATCATTCTCCATCCCCCTGTATGGATGGACTACTGACTACTCTCCTTCTTTTTCTTTTTCTTTTTTTTTTGTGTGTGTGTGAGAGTATTTGGCACTGGAACAGTAAGTATGAATAAGCACTTCAGTAAGTCTGGCTACTGCAGTCAGCTCAGAAAGAAGTTGAATACTGCTAACTCTGCAATTTTAAGTCAGAGTCCTGAATGTGAAAATGAGCTAGAAGTGAGTTAATGAGATTTTTGCCAGTGTTAGAATGAGCTATACTATTCCTCCTAGTATTGGCACAAATTGACTAATTGGAGCTGAAGGTGAGTGTTTTGTCCGTGTGCTTGTATAAAATACACTGCTTCTGTAAAACTGGAAAAAACCCCACTCCAGAGTCAAAAGCCTTTTACATTAGTTAATGCCATTAGTATGAGTACTTCTGATACATTGCTTTGAAGATCCTTTTGAGGTGCTATAAAAATCAATAGCTGTTCTGACAGAGACTGGGTTATTTGAATGAGTTATTTAACATTGTGCTTTGGTTTCCTTTTCTAGGTTCCTGTTCTTCAGACAAACAATGGTCCTGGTCTGACAGGATTAATGACCATAGCTGCCCACCTGGTTAAACAGGCGAAGAAAGACCAACTGCTTGGATGTACTGCGGAAGAGAAAGCTGTCGTTCAGCAGTGGTTGGAATACAGAGTGACTCGTGTAGGTGGAGGCTCTAGTAAAGAAGATACTAGAATAGTTCTGAAGGTAAGGAGTACTGAATTCTTTTGCCACTGGATTCTGAAGCAACTAAACCTCGCGGAAGATGACATTGTTTGTGTGCTTATGAACAGTCCATTAATAAAAGAGAGCAAACACTGAAGACTTTACAGTATCTTTAAGATTTGGCTTAAAACACATGTTTTTATTCAGCTTGCTGTTTTTCAGTTTTATTGGTAGAAATACTTCAAAACCTAAAGCAGAAGAGAGAACAGCTTAAATTGTGATATACATGAAGCAGAGCCCTTACAGTGTTTTATGGCTGTAGTGCTGAAAACTATTCAGGATGTTACAGACATTTAGAGATTCAGCTGCTTTGTCTCGTAGTAGCCATGTAAAATGCCAGTTTCTTACTGTCTTCATAAAGCTGTAGTTATAAACAAGTTGAAACAATCAGAGCGGCGATATCTTGAAATGCACCAAGAGCTATTAGTGATATGGTAATGGCAGAATACAAGCGATAAACTTGATGTCTTGGTAATTGCTGTTGATGCCAAAAGGAGTAACTTTGAGTGGAAAGCAAAATTTTAAAGAAGCCTCTGCAAAACCACCCTTCACCTCAAGCTGTTTGGTTTGGAGCCTTTGGTGTGCTGGGTTAACTAGCAGTTTTTTTCTGGGGTAATAAGGTTGAATAGAAAAGAGAATATGAAGAGCCACCCTATCATTTCAGCAGCTAGATGGCAGGGAGTAGATAGTGAAACTTACTCTGTTTTCTTTTCTACTCCTTCTGACTGGTAATTGGTATTTTTCACTCTTGTGGGAACAGAGATTAAAGAGAAAATTTGCTTTGCACTGTTAAATGCTAAGGGCTCTGTTTACTACATGTGTGTGAAATAGCAGTGAAATTTAATATATTTTGAAAGTGTTTATTTTTTCTAATTTTTAAGTCTGTTTTAGATGGAAAGTACCAATGCTCGCTGCTACTAGTGGGTCTGGCTTTAAATAACTTTGTGAGCTGCAAGGAATTAGGAACACTGACTTTACCTGAGACTAACAGTCTTAATTAATACTTCTGACCTTTGTTAGGTGTGACAACTCTGAGTCAACTGCAACTATTGCAGAAACCAAAGGTAAATGGAAACAGTATCCAAGAGTTAACACACTGTTACTTAAAATGGAGGAATATCTGGCATCTTAAAATGGCGCAGAACAAACTGTGTTAGTAATCTGTTGTCCTCGTCAAACTGACAGTGTCCTTAATCTTAAGGGCTTGGGAGTATCATGCCTGCTTTACAAGGGTCAGCTTGGTGAAAAACAGAAAGAACCATTTCTGTCATGCCCCAGATAAACTCATGCTTAACCAATGGAAGGTACTTTATGAATACAACGTGGTCAAGATAATTCAGATTACGTTGCTTCTCTTTTTGTGACATCTGGCCTTACTCTGTATGTGCAAATGCTATCAAAACTTTTATGGTCATGGTTCCTCTACAGATACTGTGTGAGAGGTGCCTACCCTTTGTGATTTTCTTTTTTAGAACTGTATTGAAGGAGGCACTGACCGATCAGGGTTTAACATCAGGTTTAGCTGGAGTGAGTTTTCTGTCTTGTTATAGCATAATACATCTGCTCTATATGTCTTAAGTGATGATGTCTGATTTGCCAGGACTCAGGTGTGAATATTTGCAGAACTGCATTTGAGTATTAAAACCAGATGCAGAGAGATGATGTTTTCATGCTGAAGCTGGATTCTCTTCGGTTTTAGCCTTAGCAACAGTGGCAGTGTAGAAAGGACAATTTACTGAAATACAGATACGTAGATAAATCAAGTGTTTAAAAAAAAAAAATAGTCCTTACTGAGAAACACTTAGTGTCACATGAGGGAGAATCTCTGCCATTATTCATATAATGCCATGTTGAAAGGGACCTCCAGGATCAGTCTGGTCCAACCATTCTTGGCAAAAAACCAAAGCATATTCTAACAGATATTAACTACTTTAAAATTTTCCTATGGATTTTTTTGTCTTAACAGCTGCTAAATAATCAGGATTTATTTTGAGACAGGGCTGCTGTGGAATTGTTCCAGCGCTAATAATTTCATAGTATAGCAATTAAGGTTTTTTTCTTAATTTTTTAATTTGTTCTCTTGCCACCATGATTAATCAGGAAAGGAAGCAGCCTACCATCAAAGTGTACTATGCCAAAAGGGAGTATGGGAGGGGGGGGAGAAAAACTAAAATAGGGAGGCAAGTCTGAGGTTGTAGTTTTACAACGTGTCTGGAATACACAATGGCAGTCTTGGGACAGCTGCAGCCTAGAGCCACAATTTATAATAAGCTGCACCGAAAACAGTTCATTCACTTCTGGTATAAATTTTAGGCTGCCTCTATTTAACCCTTAACTGAGGTGATGTGGTATGGAAAAGCATCAGTAAATAATCAGGTTTCTGTTTGTTAATTTGAACAGGAAGGGGTTTCTGTTGCCTTAGGAAAATTGTTCTTAAGTTGTTCACTGAAGGTATTACTTGGCAAGGAAACAATCATGAAACAGTAAGACCCATCTCAGCCAGGATTTTTATATTCACCCAGAGCAGATCCCGTTCTGTTCAGAACTGGTCAATGAAAGTGCTCTTCAGGTTTTGACTGACTTTGAGCTCTTGTGCTGGGCAGAATAAGTGGGAGCAATACCTCTGGAGTCCAGCAGATAAGGAGGGAATGATGATTGTCAACAATGGTGGTAACATAATATCCAGTGCATTATGTTAACAGTCTTTTCCATATAGTGAGAGTTTTTCTTTTTGCTTATTTGATGCTTTGATTAATGTTTGATTAATAAGGCTGCACTGGAAAAAAAAAAGACCTGAACATTACTGAATAGTTTTGTTTGATAAATAGCAGTTTTTGTGCCACCTTCTGGGAAAGAATAGATAACCTTTGTAAAAGTTTTATGCCACCGAATGTCTACTTAGGCATTAATTACTTCCATCCCAGAGATTTGGATGTCTCTGCTTTGTGAATTTTAGATATTAAAAACTTGAGGATTCTACCCCTCACCCATCTTCAGAGGCATAGTCTCAATAACTGGTATCTGGTATTTGAATTTACAGAAAAGCTTGCACAGCAACACAGAAATCTGTGGTCTTTGAAGGATAATTATAACCAAGAATTTTTGTGTACTGTGATAAGTGTCTCATATAAAAGATGTTCTGTGACTTCAACTAGTATTTCCTGTGCTGGCTGGCTGTAATCATGAAAGCCAGTTTTACATCTGAAGTGCCTCAGTTCTTATTTAACGTGCATTGAAAACTGACTGTTTCCACAAATATATAAGCAGGTTAATCCATGCTTTGCCCATGCTGTTAATCCATGGTTCTTGTACATGGATCTTTTATCTAAATGGGCTGTGTTCCCACTCTAGCAAGCTTGTCCAGTAAGCATTTTTTAAACTTGAGTTTCTGTGTTCACTTTTCTCCCTTTTTTTGTCACCACCAGGCTATTTTTGATGTGCTTACAGGTATAAAAGGCTGAGTATTGAATATTTGAGCAACGTTTATTATTATTTTTCTTCTGTCTCTTACAGGAAACTCAGTATGTTGAGTGTAAAATTCTTCTAGACCAGTTTTACTTCATAGCCAGTTAGACATTGTCTTGCATTAGAATTAAGAATATGGCTATGCCCCAGCTGTGCAGTTCTGCTTTTCTTGGAGACGGCTGCAGAATCCTTTTCTCAGGTTCTGTGTTGTCAGAGGCTTTCCTCAGGCATTTGAGAGGGCTCATCTCTTTGCCCTTGCGTGGTGCAGTATAGAGGCGCTTAGGGCATATATGACCTTGAGAGTTTTGCTGGCTGAAAGGCTGTGTTTCTGTTCTGTAAGGGAAGTGCTTACACCAGTAAGTGTGGCATTGTGGACAAAATACCCAAAACAGAATCAGAGTATGATTAGATCTGTTGTAAGCTATGGAGTCATTCTAAGAAGCAGCTCTTAATTACCAAAGCTCCTATCTTAACTTCCGATGACTTTAGGGGATTCAGTCACCTTAATGGATTAACTGGATTAGAGACAACTAGATTGCATATTTTAAAGATATATGATTAAAAAAAAAATACAGTGAGTTAACCAGAAGTTTGCTGTGGATGGCATGTGTTGAGCTATCACTATAGATATGGACGGTAAATTGGTTGGTTTTTTTTCCACAGAACAACCAAACGGAAGTCCATAAATAATGTAACATCTCTTCTTCCAATTGGTTTCTTTCTCCCCTCATAGTCAGATATGGAATTTGAGTTAGTGCAGTTGTTCAGTGCATATTAGTGCTTCAAGCTGCAGTTATGCCTTAAATACCTGTCTGAAACTTGAGGAAGGATTTCCTGAGGGATCACCACCGTAAGCCCCTATAGTTATAAGCAACTTCCAAGAGTATTTCAGCCATTTAATACTGTGATTGTGCATAGGTAATCACTTTAAGTAGTGATGTTCAGTACATGAAAGACAATAAAAGTGACAGTAGCAGACCTGAATTTCCTGGATGTAATAGAAATTCAGATACAGTTTTGTATTCATATCTCCATTAATCTTTCCAGGACAGGAATACTATTTCAGTTTAATATGGTCACTTAAGAAAGCTTGACTTTCAGGAATTTGAACACAGTTGACTATTAGCCAGTAATATTATAAATAATCTATGGGAAGCATGACCCAGGAGGCAAGATTAACTAAATGTGCCTTTTGCACATGAGGAAAAAAAAATTGTACACAGCTTTATTTTATTTACAGAATTAAATTGGAATATCTGTCTGTATTTTATGGGACGAAAGTACATGTTCAAAACCACAACTGTAAACTAGTGCTAATTTATCAAAGACTAAACCATTTTGTCAAAATTCCATTTGCTCAGTTAACTGACTTCATAAAATTTGATGAACCAGAATAAATAATTGAGTTGTAATGGCTTACCTTGCCTTTGAAGTGTTAGGATTTTTTTTCTGTTGATTAATATTTTGGGTACACATGTGCAGTATGTTCAAAGAACAGATTTACTGTTTGTATGATTAACAATCCTGAACAACTGGGAAAATATTTCTGCGTAAAAACCAGCCTACACCTTCAAGCTATATGAAACTAAGAATTAGCATGCCATAATTTCTTTGCAGAAATAAAAAATTTTGAATAGGGAAATATCAGTGTTGCTTGTTCCTTTGGTGATAGTGGGCTTTTGACAAAATCCTGATTCCATAGCATAGGCTAAGAAAGGGGGTGGTGTGTGGGAGGATGGATATAATTTCAGTGGCATTTTTTCTCATTATAATGCACACTGAATATATAGTTAATCAAAATGAAAAGTGCTGGTCAGAGAATCTGTCAGAATAGATGAGTTTGATTAATTTTTTTTCTAGTAAACTGATCTTGACTTTTTTTTTTTCCTTCTTGTAAGCTTTTTCTTACTGTTGCATTTGCCTTTGTATTGTTGTGTGTAGGAAATTCCACAGAACTGTAGTTACATGTTTAAAGTAATTTGAGAGCTAACAAACGTGAACAAAGAAGTAAACTGGTCTGAAGAGAAGCTACATAGCCAGGGGCAGATGACCTTACACAATTTCAACTATGCAGGGGTTAATATTTTTCCCTGATTTGCTCTAATAAAAGAAATCAAAGCAGACACGAGGATGTTTAAATATTACAGAAGTACCAGAGTCCTGTCATGAAGAGGTTATCAAATAAATAGCAAGGTGGCATAATGGAGTCAAACTTGTCAAATTCAAATGCAAGGTCTGATGTCTTAAAGTCTTAGCATTTTAGTTTTGGTTATTTATGTATGTACTGTTGGACATCTCCATATCAGTAAATCTGTGCAACCATGAAAACTGCAATATGCTTAAGGCTAAATGTAATTTTTAAATTGTTTGCTAATTATTAACCTCCTTCACTTTGCCCTAGACTTTTCTATAAAATAAAAGGTGGTTGTAAGATGAAATGTGGTGTGATTGAGACTGAAAAATTATTCTAGGCATGTTTTGAAAAAAATGTTAGTTATGTTTAAGCTGCTCAACTCTAGTTTTGGGGTGGGAGGAGAGGGTAGCTTAAGGAAAACTGAGAAAAAGGAATGCATTTAGTACAAGTTGTTTGTTGGGGTTTTTTTAACCAGCAAAGGAATACTAATGAGGAGAGTTTCCAAATTCAAGGAAAAGCTGAGAAACTGTTTCCCTACATGAAAAGATTATTATAAAACTAAGGCTTGCTTGTGCTGGGGTCAGTAGATTATTTTATTTTGATTTTTGCCTTTAGAGGGAAGGAGGGGGCAGAAAGGTGCATGAACTGGATGAGAAGCATGTAAGATGAGGAGAAAAGGAGGACAGGTAAATAGATCTGATGTGTGATGCCTCTATTCTCAAAATTGATACAGTTGAGCAACAGTGAGTCAGGCTCCTGGATTTTGGAATAGACTGACTGCATACAGAAAGCCATGAGAAAGGGTCTTTCAGTAAGACTGATTTGAAATCCTTATTCACTGAACCAAAGTGGAAGCCACCTGCTACCCACCCTTACTGCCTCTGATGCGGACCTGTTGAGAGGTGATCGCGAAGTGCTGAAGCGATGCTTCTTCACGTGGACTTGGAGAGTATCTGAATTTACAGTATCAGTCACTGAGAGTTGCTAGCCTTGATTTCAGCATTATTAAAAGCAGGTGTCAGATAATACCAACTCATGGGTATCAAGTTTCTGGCACTGAGCTTGAAACATATTGCCTCCCACAACGCTATTCCTTTGTGTTTCCCTGGTTCTTGGGCATTTGGGGCTCCAGAGCCTTGCTGACCGGCTTCAGTGAGTCCTGGAGGATGACAGAAGCTGCTACTGGAAGAGCAATGTGCTATTCTTTGATCATAGGACTGTGTTTTCCACTTACCAAATGTTAAACATAGAATGGCAGTACTTGTGTATGCTAAGAGAAACTATAAATCCACTACTGCTGTGGTTTTTAATTCCAGTAATTTCTTTTAAAAAAAAAGACCAATTTGATTGTGTTTCTCTGGAGTCAGCTTAATATGTAAAATGTCACACTTGTATTTACAAAAATTTGAGTGAATATAAGTAGGGAAATTATGAAAAATTATGTGCCAGCAGCAAGCTGGCTAGCACTTTGTTTAGACACACAACATTTGAATTTTGTAGAATTCTGACTGTTGGAGAATATTGCAGTTTATCATCCTGACACTTTTCAGAATTTTTTTCTTTTTTAAATGTTTTTCTCCTTTGCTGATTTGGGATAAATTAAAGCTGGCATTTATTTTATATGGTATGGTCTCCAGAAGACTTTTTCTATTATTTTTAACAATTGCCTTAATGTTTTGTCTTAGAAAGTCAATACTACAGTAGCATAATGACTTTTTCCTTTTTAGGATCTTAACACACACCTTGAAGATAAAGTCTACCTTGCAGGAAACATTTTTACCTTAGCAGACATTTTGATGTATTACGGATTGCATCATGTCATGGTGAGTGTTATCTATATTATTTTTACGTGTGCAGCTATCATAATTCTTCATCTGAAGAGCAGTTTGTTATTGTACAAGTTGACCTATTGTATTTAACAATGACAGTTACAAAACAAAAATTATATTTCTTATGAAGAGCTTCAAATAAAACATTTTAAGTTGTTCCTTTTTTTTTACTTTTTTTTAAATGTAGCTGTGTATCTGTCAAAAGAGGTGTATTCTGTGGTGTCCAGAGTGCTTTAGTTGGATCTGCATAACGGAACAAGGATACATATCCCTGTGAACAGAAAGTCTGAAACATGTCTGCTTACAGGACTACATAGGGAGATAAACAAAAGTGAAAGGATGTGTCTGAGCTGAAAGGACTGACCTTGTCAGTGTTGGAGAAATGTTGCTGGTGGTATGAAAGACCTACATACCTTAAGCTCCTGAAGGACAAATGCATATAAAAAGTGGGGGCCATGTCATTTGCATTTCAAGACTTAATGTTAAAACTTAATAACATACAGGATATGAAAACAAAGTGGGGACCTAGTGCTTAAGAGAAAAGGGGGGGCAGGGGTGTGTGTGAAATCCCAAAACCCAAACAAAAATGAGAAGCTTGTACCAAGTAGAGAAGATAAGAGATTCTTTGTAGTCAGCTCAGGGTGTACTGTGAAGTGCTTATAAATCATTGCACCCCAATGCTGAACACCAAATGGTAGGTGAAAGGTGAAGCAGTAGAAGTTATTCTCACCCTAATGTAACATGCATGTGCATCTGAGAATTGGTGAATTCAATCAACTGGGCAAATGGTTACTTTATACAATTAAGCAAGATCAAGTAATGAACTATTACTGAAAATGAGAGACAGCTTAGGTATATGTATTTTGACTGTCCAGGAGTAAAAGTTCAAATGAGAGAGTGTCAAGCAGAGGAGAGGGGGAAAAAAAGCTTCATATCAGAAGGTTTTTTAAAGACACATTCGAGGCAGTCTTGTGGAATTAATTCTGTTAAGATACTTTACAAGGCAAATATGACGTAAGTAGTAGGATAGATTTGTTGACTGGAGTGTCAGAGAGGGGTTACGTTTCATATATGATATGTAGACATAGAAAAACACGTAAGTACTTCCAAAAATTAGGCTATATGTTATAAGGTAGCATGAGTTCAAGTGAGGGATTTCTTTAAAAAATTTGGGCAGGGGAATATCAAGCATATTTTAAATTTAGAGTTTGCTCTAGAGTAGACCACCTAATCAAGAAGAAAAGATACAAGATATTGCTTTGGGAAATAGAACAGATGGTAAAAACAAATGACTTGGTGCTCCTGGGTGCCTGCAACCATTCAGACACTACTTGGGACAGGTTTATAGTACAGCATCTGTTTCTGATATGTTTGATTTCATGGAAAAACAAATTCTAAATCAGAAAGGTATAAAGGGCAAATAATGGGGTGCCTACCTTAAGTAGTAAAACCTAGAGCTGCTATCTAATAATTGCATGTGTTTTGGAGGTTTCAGAATTGATTAATATTAATACTTAACCCTAGATTTAGGATTTTAAATATTAGAATCTTGTGAATTTAAATTTTTTTTAATTATTTTTTTTATTTTTTAAATTTTCCTGTAATGAGAAGGAAGTATGTCTAGAGCTGCTTCTTTCCCCTTAGCTTTAAGGGGAGGGGAGCAGGGCAAGCTGCTGTATCATAATATAATGTGGTCCAAGGAAACTGTCATATCCACCATTGTTTTGGTTAAGCCTTTTGTGTAAAATGTCAATATATCTTTCCTATAATTCTTATAGGGGAGGTAGAAATGGGAGGCAAGGTGTGTGTGGGAGAAAGGCCCACAGTTCTTCCTGTCCATCAAGCTGTCCAGAAAATTGATCTGAAAACATTACTGATAATGACCTTTAGGATTGGTCTCTCTACTTTTGATAGAATAACAACTACATGCTAACACAGATGCTAGTAATAGAATGCTGTGGGTATTTCTGCTGTGATTGTCTTGAACAAGCCAAGTATTGTTAAAACATTTTAAAACATTGAGGCACATTTCATTGTAAATGTTTTTAAGACCAGCAATCCTGTTGCTCGCTTCACCTGTGGTTTCATCTTCCTTTCATAGTGTTTGTGAATATAGATCATACACCTTCATATTCCTCCCCTCCTCCCACCTTAATTTTGCCATTCTCATTATCCAGGGGGTGGTTCTGGAACCTGATTCTTCACTATTCAGTCTCTTCCAGCTTACTAATTGTTTTTTCCACTGAACAACAGCAACTTTTAATTTTATTTTGCAGTTGTGTGTGTCTTCTTTTTTTTCCCTATTCTTCCTCTACCTTCTAGTAATTTTGAGCCTCTTTAATTAGAAATGTACACTTACATGGCAGGAACTGAGTTGTATGCAGTGTTTTTCTGCATCATGAGATAGGTCACAAGCACCCCAAAAGTGTAATGCTTGATACTGTGCAGATGAGCTTTTTACAATCAATATGATTTACTTTGTCATATGTAATTGCATGACTCCATGAATATAACATAAATTTGTTATCTTTAGACACTTTGATTACTTAAATACATATGTGGATAAATATGATGAACAATGAAGTTCTGCTAGGTTAAAGCATAGATTTCAGAGAATACATGGATTTGGAAGCATTGCTTGAGGATAGCTCAGGCAATCAGTAAGCATTAAATTCCCCCTGTGGTAATGAACTTTTTTCATGTCATTTTTTTTATTTAAAGTAGAGATGTTTCTCTGTGTTCTTATTCTTAAGTATTTTCAAACAGTGCAAGTCCAGCTCCACTTGAGAGAACTAATCAATGCGAAGGTTGATCTGTTTTCATACTTCAAAAATTTTGTCAGAACCAAACAAGCAGTCTCAAATCTATATGTTTGACTTGAAAATTTCTTTAATAAGGTCTAGAAAATAACTTATGGGTGAAATTTATATTTGTAAATTGAAGGAGTCTCTGTCAAAATTACGGGGTCAGATCAAGTACAAAACAAGAGTTGTTCTCCTCGGGTCAGAACTACTAAGAGCTTGCAGTAGTAGCTTATTTTCCAGCTATACTTTTTCCCGTAAGAAATAGGTTGCCGTGAATTTTGATTAATATTCACTGATATGTTTCTTATCTCAGTACTGGGATAGCAGGCTTTCCTTCAAAAAAAAAAACAAAAACAAAAACCAAAACAAAAAAAAACCAAAAAACCCTGATGCTAGAAATGGTACCTAAACTGAATTACAAAAAATAATTTTACCTTAAAGTATTTCATTTTAAGCATGTTTCTTTAACAGCAGAAAATTAGTCAGAACTGTATGAAAGTATATGTATTTCATTAAATGCAGCAATCATAGAAGGGTAGGGATTGGAAGGGTCCTCAAAAGGTCATCTAGTCCAACCCCCTGCCTGAGCAGGATCACCTGGGTTAAACCACACAGGAATGTGTCCAGGTGGGTTTTGAATGTCCCCAGAGAAGGAGACTCCACCACCTCTCTGGGCAGCCTGTCCCAGTGCTCTGTCACCCTCACAGTGAAAAAGCTTTTCCTTACATCCACATGGAACTTCCTGTGCTCCAACTTGGACCCACTGGTCCTTGTCCTATCACTGGCCATCACTGAGAAGAGCCTGGCTCCATCCTCCTGACATTTGTCCTTTACTTTTATAAATGTTAATGAGGTCACCCCTCAGTCTCCTCTTCTCCAAGCTGAAGAGACTCAGCTACCTCAGCCTGTCCTCATAAGGAAGATGTACCACTCCCTTAATCATCTTGGTGGCCCTGTACTGGACTCTTTCAAGGAGATCTGTGTCCTGAGGGGCCCAGAACTGGACACAATATTCCAGATATGGTCTCACCAGGGCATAGTAGAGAGGGGGAAGAAACTCTCTTTACTAACTACACCCTTTCTAATACACCCCAGGATGCCATTGGCCTTCTTTGCCACAAGGGCACACTGGTGGCTTGTGATCATCCTGCTGTCTACTGGGACCCCCAGGTCCTTTTCCCCTGTGCTGCTCTCCAGCAGGTCCACCTCCAGCCTATACCAGTACCTAGGGTTGTTCTAGGTCCCCACATGTAAGAGCCTACAGTTGTCCTTGTTAAGTCTCATTAAACTTCTCCCCACCCAGCTCTCCAGCCTAAGTCTTGTTGAATGGCAGCACAACCTCTGGTGTGTCAGCCACCCCTCCCAGCTTTGTATCATCAGCAAACTTGCTGACTGTGCAGTTTATTCCCTCATCCAGGTCATCAGTGAATGCACTGAACAGTACTGGTTCTGGTACCAACACCTGAGGTGCTCCACAAGATAAGAGGTCTCCAGCTAGGCTTTCCCACTGATCAAAATTCACTGGCTTCTTCCTTTCAACACACTTTCAGTCCACCTCACTATCCAATCTTCCAGACACACTTCCTCAGTGTATCCACGAGGATGCTGTGGGGGACAGTGTCAAATGCTTTACTGAAATCAAGGTAAATCATGTCCCTACCATCCACCTGGTTACTTCCTCATAAAAGGCTATCATCTGCTTGTGTTTGGTTTTTCCCCTTCATAGCTGAAGGCTAAATTTAAAAAGTGAGCTATCTTACCCTTTTCTTGATGCTGAAGAACTTAAGATGTAAGCAAGTATTTTTGGATTTTCCATGTGCATGCAGGTGTGGGAATGGGAACTTATGCCTGCATCCCCAGTGCTACTGAAAGCAAATATAATTAAAACTTGGGTATTTATAGCCCTAGAAAATCTAGTTGCATTGTATGATGACCACCTTGGTTACCCTTTGAGCTATCTGGTGAAAGAGTAAGACTTTTTTTTTTTCAATGACATGAAAAAAAAATAGCCTGTCAAATTGAATGTCTCCTTCTTTGCTATTAAAATAATTGCTTTAATAGCAAATAATTATTTTAACAGCAGAAGAGCAGCCTTTCTTAACTTGGGGGAATTATCTAATTTAATGAGGAAGAACAGAAAATACCCATCTAACAAAGTGTTGTAAAAAATGCCGTGGAAGTGATCTCTAAACAATTAACCTAAGAGTTATGCTTCAAGTAAAAAAGTAGAGCATGCCACAAAGTGCTTTTTAATATATTTCAGTGATAGAGTACATTATGTAAATAAGTAAAAATATCTTGCTTGTTGTGCCTAGAGTACAACAAGGGGGTTTGTTATTAGAGTAACTGTCTGGTTTGCCCTTCAGATGTTTTTTCACTGCGATAGCAGAATGGAGGAGAACTAGTTTTCTATTTTTTATATTAAAAATATTATAAAAAATATTTTTTATTTACATCAGAGAAATGTGAAAGTTTAGAATTGTTAGTATAAAATTATGGAGAGAAAATGCTGTATCTGCTGCAGACGCTGAAGTTTAGGTCAGCATTTTCATGGCCAAGTGCCTTACCCATTCAGGACTTGGCAAAAGGGTATTATTGCTGTAAGCGCTCAGCGGCTGTGGAACTATCAGTGACACTGTTCTTTGTATCGGCTCACACTTGAACGCTTCTCTTCATTTTCAGTGGCTTGAGGTGGCCTTAGAGTACACACCTTGTGGTTTTTTCATGCTCTGTGTTGCTTTATAAGTGGTTCTGTAGCCTCACAGCAAGCACCAGCTTCCAGCCACCATTGAATAGAACAAACTGCAGGTGATGAAAAGCATGTTCCCCCAAATGATACTGCATAGGGGGTTTTGTCCTGCACTCGTGAAAGCTCAGGCAATTTGTGAAGCACTCAGTGTCATGTTTTAATAGTTTCTACTTTTTGTTCATAATGCCTTTATTCTGAAGTATTTTCCTTCCATTTTCCTACTTTGCTAATGCTGTTTAACTCTTATGTTTGCAGCTGAGAGTAAAAAGTGACCGTTTAAATTGATTTATCTGTGCGCTTCTCTCAGATTATACAGCTGCAGGAATAGTGTTGACATTTCCATGCCAGCAACTAGAAAAGCAGATGAACTGGGGTTCATACAAGTTCAAAACTGCAGAAGCTGTGGAAATTCATGTGCAGGGCTATGTGTATATTCTGGCAGGGGGGTCCTGTAGGAAGAGCTGCTTTGGTTTAGGAGCAGCTTCAAGATCCCTGCTTTTCAATTACTGACCCATCTATTACGCTCTGAACTGTGAGTTAACAGAACTTTTGATGCTGTGTGGGATTGTTTTAGAATTCCTTCCTGCAAATCCTTAAAATTCTTCTTCCTTGGTGTTTTTCCAGTGGTTCATGTTCTAGTGTATGTCCTTATTTTTTCTACATGTTTAAAGTTAAGTGCTGGGCTGTATGTGAGAATAGTAAGGAGAAGTAGCAAATGTTACAGGCAGCTCAAAGTCAAAGGGCTGATATGTCACGAGGTGAAATTTAGCATAACTCTTAGCTTTGAACACCAGCTCTTCACTCATACATCTAGTAAATGAGTATGTATAGCTCTTCCTGTGACTTAAAGTTTGTTGGAACCAATTTGTTTCCAGCTGTCTGTGCCCAAGATCAAATTTGCAATGAACCTGCATTATCCATTTGTAGAACAAGGCATAAGGGATACAACATCTGAGTTTTTGAGACTATTAACCTTGATTACCTCTAGAAGTCTAAATGTGAAAAATATTTGGCATGTCTAGCTAGTGATTTGTCTGTCAAAGCTGTCCTCTCCATGTGTGCTGTCTTTCATTGGCTGTGGGTGTTGTCAAGATAACCAAGTTAAGCATGATGGCTAATTTAGGTAACTGAAAATGAAATGAACTGAATCCTGCACCAATTGGTTTTAAATATCTAAGTTATGATGGGATAGTTGATGTGGATCTCACATTTAGTTCCTGATGCAGGTTTTTGTAGGCTTGTTTTGAGGACTACCCTGTTTGTAATTCAGTTGCTGGAGGTTAATGTGAGGAAACAGGTGATTCTCTAAAATGATAAACTAACTTTGCTACAGAGGAATGAAGAGACCTAAAGTTGCTAAACAAGGAGCGGTAGCACAGGTGATGTGGGATGGGTATAGCTCTTCTACAGCAGGCATGAAAGATACCAAAGTTGTAGCAGAGCTTTGAGGGTGTTGCTGATGTGAGCTTAGAACACCTTGAAAGGTATAGTTAAGTTCTGTAATTGTACATGATTTCATGTAAGCCAGCCTTCTGATAAAAGCAAAGACAGGCTTGAATCTCTTCATTAATCTTAGCCACAATCCCTGTGGCAAGGAGCTGTTGCAATAGCAACATGATAGTTTGAGGCTCCTTCCTGACCGATGTTGCAGCTGGTTAGATCTGGGTTAAAATAAGCAAGTGATTGTGCTGTTGACTTGAGGACTCTGGTGAATGACAGCAGCTCAAACGGTAGGAGTAAGGGGTAGTATTCCAAATATATTTATGGAGTATGGACTTGGCCAGTGAGGCAAGAGCACTTGCCAGATTAATGTGGAAACTTGTGCATGTGGTGGAACTGCCCCCACCCCTCCCAGTACAGCATGCATAGATAGATGCATTCAATACAAGCAAGCTAATGCCCTTTTTAGCCCTCTCTAACATACAGGTGTATATTCCCCTCTGGAGGTCTGTTAATTTGAGTGAATTACATAAATATCTTGGGATAAGAATTTGAATGAAATTAAAATGGAATAATGTGTGAATGTAACTATTTTTTGTGAGTTTAAATCAGCTGTAAAACTACCTGCTTTTATCTTCTTACCACATGCTGTGATGCTAATGTTGCGGTACCTTGTGTTATTGTTGCCTGTATTTCTTCTCCATGCAGGTGGACCTCACAGTGCAAGAAAAGGAAAAATACCTTAATGTGTCTCGTTGGTTCAACCACATTCAGCATTATCCAGGTGTCCGACAACATCTGTCTAATGTCGTCTTTATCAAGAACAGATTATACACTAATGCTCATTAAGGAAAATCTTACTGTCATGTTGGAAGCGGGTTTGGGAGTTTAGAAATGATACAGTCCAAAACCACTAACTTTCAAATACTGGTTTGTAACCTTCTGTATGTGAACCAAAATTGTTGATGCCTCAAATAATACAATTGCATTGAATTGCTGTTGTTTGTTGAAGAATATGAACTAGTTAAATAATTGTCATGTATCTGATTAAATGCTGCAATGGTAGAAAGATGGAAATTGAGTTTTAATTCACTATTTTTTAAAAATGAAAGGTTCCTTCAATTAAACATTGAAGTGTAATTACATGGTCTTTTTAGGAAAGAATTACTTATTTTTCCCTCAACTATTCACACTCCTCTTGCTATTTATTGATTTTTTTTTTACATATGTCCCCCTTTAATTTTATTTTCCATGGATGTTTACACTAGTTTTATAAAAGTTAAGAGCTATATTGTGTGCCAAGGATGTGAAAAAGGGAACATGCAAATGTTACAAAGTATTTATGTGACCGAATAAATTATTTTAAAACTGTAGTCTTAATTTGGCTGTGAAAGTTTTTAGTTGTTCTTCAGTAAAGAAAATGAAGATGTTTTAAAAAGGGTAGTTTACCTGCTACTTTGGGCTTTGGGGTGTGGGCTTGTATTTTGATACAAGAAGCATTTTCTTTCAAACTGGCAAACAAAGCTAGCTTTTTTTTAAAAATTTATGCACATCTTGCTTCATTTGCACGTGAGGAAAGCCAAACAATAAAAATTGACACACAAAAAAACCCCTCTGCCAAAACACCCCAGCATGAAAGTAATGAGCGAGGCTGTCACATATGCTCTCGGTATTGTAAAGCTTGTTTGAAAACCAAAGGTGCTATTCCTGAATCAGACATTTGGACGGGTCATTTCACTGTGGAATGTGGTCCCTCTGTCTTTATTTTTAACAAATGTCAAAGTGCTGGCATAATGCCATAAGCAATCATCTCAATTGGGTAATCGCCTCCTGCACAATCTATTTTTTCTTTTAAAACACTGAAATAAATATTAAAGTATTTTTTTACCTTCATTGGTAGGCTTCTGTGTTGGTTTCTACAACAGTTGTACATACTTTTGTCTTAGCTTGTGTGCTACTTTAGGAGTCTCCTACCCCATGAGGGAGAAGGATATCCTGGATTGCTGTTTAAGCATTCTGAATGCCATAAGAAAAAAGTGGTTAGATAGTGAGTTAAGGTAATTAAAATATATCCCAACACATAGAAAGGCAGATGTGTGTGTGTGAGCTTAACTTGGGCAATTCTAAGTTCTCTCATACATGGCTTTTGTATCTGCATAATTTATTTAGAGGGTTTGCAGGTACATTTACTTTCAGAAATGTCCTATGCAGTTAAAAAATACTCTTGTTTGGTTTGAAAAAGTTCTTGCTGTTTCCCTAGGGAGTGTAATTCTCAGCTTCTACCATTTCTCAGCTGACCTTGTCTGCTTTTGAAAATCTCACTGAAATCTGGAGCTCTGTTCTTCTGTGTCTGAAGGAGAGTGTGAGTGGGAATCATCGGTGTGTTTGGTCAGGGTGTGGGGAAGTTCCATATTTTGACCGTTTGCACATACGCTATTGCACGTGAATTTAAGTTTTATAAAATAAAAGTGCAAGCCTTCACCCATGGAAATAGCAGCTTATGTTGAAGCTAAGAACACTGAAATGGAACCAGAACTAAAAATAGTGATGAAAACCATACTGCTGTATTTCCAGACAAGCTCTGTAAGGATGATACAACAAGATGATTTTTTTTTCTTTTTTTTTTTTCTTTTTAAATCCCAAACAGCCACTGTTCCTAGTGTTAGGGATTTCTTGAGGTGGATGTGTGGTCCCGCTGCAGTATCCCCTAGCTTCCTGTGCCAGTTTTATTTTCTCTGGTGTAGAACAGAAGAGTTGCTTGCTGCTGAAATGTTTAAATATATGTTTAACAGATAAATGAAATGTTTAGAAGTGGATTAGTAAAATTTAACTCTGCTATCTAAGCGGCCTATCCGAACTTGAGAATTTCAGTTTTCTTTCCCCTGCACAGAGAAACTTGAAAAGGTAGATAGAGGATTAAAAGCAAAGATCAATTAAGAGTTTGCCTTTATTGGTGACCGGGAAAAGCAGATGGTGTTGATTTCCTTCCCTCTCCCCCTTTCTGTCTAAGTGTTCGATCATCAAGGGCAGCTAAAACCTGTAAAAAAACTTCTGAAAAAATGATAAAAACATAGCAAGGTATATCTGCAATTGTATGAGGTACATTTTTTAAGATGATGCTTTATATTATTTACAGATGAGGCATAGCATACATGTCTCAAATTAACAGTGATTGCCTATATAAAGTAGGTTCTGTTGTTTGTTTTTAAAGCGACTACCGCTAGTCTTTTTGTTTCTGTAGTATTTGTTATACTTTAACTGAACACTAGTAAAAGTGACTTTTCTCCCTTGCCAACCTCCCTCTCCTTCCTTAAAATTTCAGTTGCTGAAGGGCACGATATAAATACTGTGATGTTGTTTTACTTTTGTTGCTTTGCGGTTTGATGATGATGATGACCAGTGTGATGTGTGGAATTTATTTTCACAACATTTCATGAACAGTGACATGCTCATTTGTTAATGTATCTCATCATTGCAGTATTATTATTATTTTGCATAATTGTTCTATCTAATTTATTCAAGGGGCCTGACATGTTATGGTCTTTTAAGTATGTGCCTCTAGGACTTGAGGTTGTTGCCATATGGTGAGATAGTGCTGCATGACAACCTTTCAGCAACTGAAGAATTCACCAGTGAAATAAATATGATAATTATAAGTGTTCAGTGAAATCTTACCACACTGACTTTTCTTTTTCACCCTTGATGCCAAGATGACCACCGCTTGCAGACAAGCCCGGTCGAAACAGGTGTTCAAGTGTTGCATCGAATGTGTTAGAAACATGCTGATGATTTTTAGTCATCTTTGCATAACTTCATTGTCAAGTGAGAGTTTGGTTTGACTTCAGAAGTCTCTAGGGGCAGTTCTTGCACTGACACTGGGCAACAATGATTTATATAAATATCCAGGTTTGGATTTTTTGGATCTCCATTCAACCTGGAGAAGAGAAGGCTCTGGGGGATCTTAAAGCAGCCTTCTGGCACCTGAAGGGGCCTACAGGAAAGCTGGGGAGGGGCTTTTTAGAAGGGCATGGAGTGATAGGATGAGGGGGAATGGTTTTAAACTGGAAGGGGGTAGATTTAGATTTGATATTAGGAAGAAGTTCTTCAGTCTGAAGGTGATGAGGCAGTGGAACAGGTTGCCCAGGGAAGTGGTGGTTGCCCCCTCGCTGGAGGGGTTCAAGGCCAGGTTGGATGGGGCCTTGAGCAACCTGGTCTAGTGAGAGGTGTGCCTGCCCATGGCAGGGGATTGGAGCTTGATGATGGTTAAGGTCCCTTCCAGCCTGAACCATTCTGTGATTCTATGAATACGTAACATCAGGACAGTTAGGTCTCCTAGCTAGCATCTTAGCCATTTTCCTGTAAGAGGTGATATTTTCACATCCTTTTAATCTTTTTTTTTTAATCTTGTAATCCTTCACTGTAGTCTACTCCTCCCCTCTTCAAAATAGTTTTAAACTGAAGGAGCCCTTCTAGAAATTTCTTTGTACTGCCTGAACCTTCAGGAGGCCTAGAAATGATGAACTTCTATTTTAAGGTACATCATAAACTTCCCAGTAGATATTATCCTCATTGGAATCTTGATAAAATAATTCTTCAGCTTCACATTCTCTATGTCTCACACACTCGCTTATTTCAGTTGTTTTTCTGCTTGATGGAATAGTAATCCAGACTCTTCAGCCTGCATGTGGACCCTGGGTTATTAGCAGGAAGATGAGGTTAAGGTTTAAGATACAGCTGAATACTTTGCATTTCAATTAGGACACTCCTTTAGATTAACTACTTTATATGAAAATGGGACTTAGAAGTGTTAATGTGGTTTTGTCCATAAAATAAAATACACCCAAGTAACATTACAGATGGAGCGGACTGTAGAACTGGAGCATCTTTATTCTCGGTTAAAAAGCAATAGACGATCAAAGCTTTGATCCTTGGTGCTGTGGATTTGGAAGAGAGGAGGACAACATGTTTCAAAAAGAAATAAGCTGAGAGAGAAATCAAAATAAAGGAATAGATACAGTTATAAAATCATTATCAACAAATCCAATGTAAGCTTTCCTGTGCAGAGGTCTGGTTTCTCTTCTTTGTGATCTGCTAAAGTCTTCTGTTTCCATCTCTGCAGGTGATTTACGGTTTTGCTGCTGCACAAATGCTGAAGTTAGGAAGAGATGTGTTTTTTCTCCAAATACATTTGCCTTGCTGTGACTACAAACTGATTTTATAATTGTGTGTGTATACAGAACCTATCGTATGTTTTTTATGTCTTTTTAGGTTTTGCTAGAAGGGGATACTTGATTATTTTTTCTTCCTTTTGGTTTTCACTTTTGCCACTTCTTTTAATCTTTTGTGTTTCGTGGTCTTTAACTTCAAAGTGAAATTGCATTGATGCAGCTGCTTAATAGATTAATACATTTAATATTCCACGCCCCCCCTGAAGAGCAGTCTTTCTTCTTTGCATCTATAATTGGATTGTGCTGCTGCTGTCCCTAACGGAAATGCCAGGTTTCATGTTCATCATACACCTGAGCACATGCTTACTCACTTGGTAATCTTAAATTTTATTCTGAATTTGTCAAAAATGAATTGCATTCTGCACATTTTTGTGCTTGAATATTAATGCAGAAGACGTGTGACAGGAGATGCCATCACACAGCTCTGCTGCGCCAGGCTTTGGGATTCAGGCTGGGTTTTTGCATCCCACCGCTGCATGCCGCAAATATTAGATTTGCAGTACTTCAGAGCCCAGCTCCAGAGTGACACATAAAAGTATCACAGATTTGGGGTGGAGGGAACAGGACTGATTTTGTAGCGAGAGTTCCTTGCTGCTGCTCTGTGTGTATTGCTGCAGGCGTGGCCTTTATTTTCAGTGCTGGTAGTGTCTACAGCCACCGTGGCTGCTGCTGAACGCTGCCATCCCACCTCTCACTCTGCAGGCAGGCGGGAGGTGAGTAATTTTTCATTGTTGCTGTATCTGAAGGATTCCCCTTTCCCCTCCCACGCTACCTCGGCCCCTTTAGGAAGATTTTCATCTATTAAACTTTCCCTTCTCTGTTGGAAGAACTAAATCTCTTTCAGCATTTCCAGGCTGGTGATCTAATTTGACAGCTCGTCGGTGATGTCTATTCCACTTCAAAGAGGCAGGTAGCCCCGGGCTAGCCAGCTGCATTGTGGATTCTGCAGATTTGGCTTGCTGTTCCTGCTGGGTGTCATCTGTCTTCTTAGTCTTGCGGTGGATAATTTTTGTCCTCCCTAGCATCATCTGCCTGAGCAGTTTCTGCCTGGCAGGCCTGTCCGTCCAGGTTGAGCGTCAAATACAGTAGCCACGCAGCTAATCTGACAAGGCACTCCTCCAAACAGCGTGGCCCCAGGCCCACTACGGCCAGCATTCGCATCGTGGCCCCGCAAACTTCCAGCCATCACCATCGCGGCCTCCGTCTCCCCTCACAGGTGCAGCCCATGGACTCATTCTGCTGGCGCAAAGTATGTTTCCCGCCTCCTCCCTCTCGAGGGCCGTCGCTCCGATTGCTCCCGTCTCGGCAGATGTCTGCCTCAACAGGTTTGGGTTTCCCTGCCTGTTGCCGGCATTCGGCTCGGACACCGCCACTTGGATGAAACAATCCTTTAGTGGATTTTCATCGCCAGACAGCCTCGGGGGGAAATGACAGGACACAGCACATTCAGCCGAAGATTTTGCAATTCGGAGTGCCGCTGACGCTAACGGGAAGTGGCAGGGTGATCCCTAAAAGAGAAAGCGGGTTCCGTTGCACGGCAAAAGTGACAGAGGTTGTTTAGCCTATCTTCCAAAAAAATACATGATGACTGCATATGTTGATTTTCATGCTCCAAGCCACAGCTATTTCCATGTTTTTGTGACTTGATGACTACTTCCTACAAACTGACAGGTTAGGGGCTCCACAAGTATTGTCTTTTTATAGCCATCACCTCTTTAAGTCCTCCTTAATTTTTTTAAATTTGTTTCAAGAATAAGCTTGACAGGGCTATGAGAGTAAGCAGAAGGGGGAAAAAACCCAGGCATAAATGCAGCAAATAAAGCATATTCTCAAAAAACCCCACAAAACACCACACACACAAAACCCCACAAAACAAAACAAAAAATAAACCAGTATTCAGACAAAGAGGAGAAATGGTTTCAGGACAATAGTCCTAGAAACCAATGCACTTATCTGACACAGGATTTGCCCTTGTTGCAGTCCGATAATTCTGAAGCTGACATTGCTCATGATGTAAAAACTTGTCTAGAAATGCAGTGGTTATAACCCCCCTTTCACTGCAGGGTTTTCTATTTACTAAAAAGATAGCTATAGCATAGACCTTAGAGGGGAAACTTGGCTGAGAGCAAGACTAGGGAAGGGCGGCAGCTAGATTGGAAGGCGATAAAATTATCATTTGAGCAGCTCTACCCTTAATCATTAGTGATCATTAAGCCAGCTGGAATATCCTGCAGATATTATTAATTTATGAGCACTGGTGTAATGCAGTAGTAGATTGTCAAGTGTTTGTGTGCTTTAGATCCAAGTGGTAAAGTATAAATGCGATTCTGCAAATTACAAGAGATGGTTACTTTGGTTTTTAAAAAGATATGTGAAAGGGAACAGTATTTTTTAATAACAATAATGATCTCTTGTAATTATTGCTTATTTAACATAATATTTGTGGACTAACTATGTGAAAGTGAAAACCTGGTTCAAATTCTATATTTGTGATGAGTTTAATAATGTTAATTGAAGTATTCAATATTTCCCAAGGTAAGATTCATTTTATTTGATTTTAACCATATTTTGACTGATCTTGCGGGGAGACAGACACAAAGCCAACTCTTTTTGAAGGCTGCATTTAGAAGATTGTATGTATTGTCCAAAAATACTATAGTGTATAATGTATATGTACATTAAGCAGTTTCTGAGCTTTGATGATGGGAGCAAGAATTTACTAATAGGATCATTTTTTGTGTGTGTTGTAATAGCTTCACACCAAAAAAGTCTTTTTTTTTATTTCTCAGCCAAGCAATTGCTCCTACTTATAAAAGCCTTGCAGGGTAGAACATGGGCAGAACTGATTTCTAACAAAAATGCTATCGCTTCTGTTTTCTAGTGATGAAAATGTAATTGCTATAGCTAAACTCTGAGGTGTTCCAGGCCAGGACGCTGTACTGTAGGTTGCAGCAGCTTTAACAGAATTTGTGGCCCAGTGCTTCATTTACTGTATGAAGATGCTGAGCAGTACCGTGCGTATTTAAAATAAAAAGAATGTATAAAAAACTAAGGTATAGATGCAATCACCTATACAAGGATCCAGCTATTCTGAAAGTTAAGTAGTTTGAGAAAAAAAAAAAAAAGCACAAATCCCAGAAGGTCGCTATGGGGTATTTAAAAGGGGCAGGGGGTCAGGGTGTGGAGAAGCATATTGAAAATATCCCGATAGTCTCAAACTGTTTAAAAAGAAGTGTACGGGGACTTTATGTTACAGTCATGTCATTTTTGCCTTTGTTTAGTTGCAAGCCAGACTCTGTGTGGCCCCCGTGTCTCACAGTCGCCGACCCCGTTCGCTACACACTTCAGTGCAGGGATTCACGTCAGTGCATGTCTCCTCCTTAACCCAAACCCTCGCACAAGCCAGCCCCGGGCGGGGGCTGGGGGGGGGCTCGCTCTCGACTGGGGCTGTGCGAGGGTTTGAGGTTCTCCAGAGGTGCACGGCGCTGGGCCCGGAGGAAGCCCTTGCACTGGCTCCTGCCCCTCACGTCTGTGTCAGGACGGGCGGCCGGGCTGCACAAGGACACGCACAGCCCCTCACGCCCCCCGTCGGGCAGCGGCGGCCGAGGGTGGTCAGCGGTCACCGCCGGGGGCGGCGGGAGAGCCTGCCCCAGCCTACTGCCGCTGTTACCGCGGCAACGGGCGCCGTCGGGAAGGCCGGCGCACGGCGATGACCTCACACCGGGGCGAGGCGGAAGGAGGGACGGGCCGCCCCCGGGCCGCCCAGCGCCATGAGCGGCGGTGGCCCCGCGTCCCCCAGCAGGAGCGGGGCGGCCCCGCTGCCCGGCGACAGGAAGCGGGAGGCGCTGGCGGCCGGGTCCCCGATTCAACCCATCATAAAGGGTAAGGAGCGGGACGGGCCCGGCTCGCTGCTGGGTCCCCAGGGAGGCCGAGCCTA
>VXBZ01010971.1:144682-189796 GCA_013399135.1 Heliornis fulica | reverse complement strand
ACGGCCCTGCCCGGGCTGTCGGGGGAAAGCGCGTCCCTTGAGCGGGGCGGAGTGTCAGGAGGAGGAGGTCATCAGGCATCTCCTCAGCCGCTTCCCAGCCCTGTGCGGTGCCGTGACGTGTGGCGGGGGATGGGGTTGGCCGTCTGGGGGGCTCGGCTGGCTGGCAGCCCTCGGAGCCCGAAACTCGGGTGGCTGCGTGGCTCTGTTTTGGGAAGCTGGATCTGCCGCCGGGTCCTTGCCGTTGGCCGTCGGTTTCCCAGAAGCTCTTCCGTGTGTCTGGTTCACCCAGGCGCTCGGGTGCTGCCCGAGTTCAGCCGCACGTTTGAACTCGGGAGCAGTTTAGCCTGTGCTTCATTTACTGTAACCATGTTCTTCCCCAGCTTAGAAATAAACGTTCTGCAGGTTTGTTTTGGGGCGTGGGGTGGGTTTTCTCGGAATGGGGTGAGATTCAGGTTGTTGAACAAATGCTCGCGGGTACAGCAGAGAGAGAAAATCTACAAGTAGGAATGGGCAGCTGGGGCAGGAGATAGCAGGACTGTTGCTTTAGGTGGAAGTGCCAGTTCAGCATCAGTTTAAAGTGTTTGCTCGAACTACAGCATGGATTTGTCAAGAGAGTCTTTAAATGCTCTCTGCCTTCAGTGCTGTTAAGTTTAATGTTTTGGTTTTTGTTTTTTTCTCTGTATCAGAGACAGTCTGTTTTTCATAGAATCACAGACTGGTTTGGGTTGGAAGGGATCTCAAAGCCCATCCAGCTCCAACCCTCTGCTGTGGGCTCCAACCCTCCACTAGCCCAGGTTGCCCAAAGCCCCATCCAGCCTGGCCTTGGACACTGCCAGGGAGGGGGTAGCCTGTGCCAGGGCCTCACCACCCTCACAGAGAAGAGTTTGTTCCTAATCCTAATCTAAAACTACCCTCTTTTAGTTTAAACCCATTACGCCTTGTTCTGTTGCTCTATGCCCTTGCATACAGTCCCTCTCCAACTTTTCTGTAGGTCCTCTTTAGGTTCTGGAAGGCTGCTATTAGGTCTCCCTGGAGCCCCCTCTTCTCCAGGCTGAACAAGCCCAACTCTCTCAACCTGTCCTCATAGGAGAGTTGCTTCAGCCCTCTGATCATCTTTGCAGCCCTCCACTGTAAACTGTGAATCTCTGTTGAGCTGCAGCCTTTAAATGTGCTCTGCATCAAATTTTTACCACTATTATCAGTCAGATCTGGAAACTGTAAAGAGGAGGATTGAAACAGAGGATGCTGGGGGGGTTGGGAAGCACATGGGACATGTTCATCTTCACAGAAAGGTGTCTGCAACACCTGGAATATTAATTCCTTTCATTTTCTCTAAATTGATGGCTTGTTGAATTGATAGGTTAGCCTATGAATGTCATTCTGGTGTTCTGGTTTTGTATGTCTTTGGTGCCTCTTGCATTAAAGTAAGGTGTGCCGTCTTGCATTGCACAGCCTAGCATGGGGTGTGAGGGAAAACCTAAAAATCTGACTTTCCTTAATCTTCTAGATGTTGGGGAAATCTATTCAAGGCTATTGGATCACAGACCAGTCATTCAGGGAGAAATCCGTTACTTTGTTAAAGAATTTGAAGTAAGTATTTGTATCTTACATTCAGAGTCTGAGACTAAACATTTTCAGCATATGTTAGAGGTTATAATAAGCATGTAATTTTTCTCAGGAAGACTTGAAATGCATTTCTTGCCCAAAATAACTTAACACTTCTATAATATGTCTGCATCTTCGGTAAACAAAGCAGTAGTAGGTATTTTTAAATAAAAAGTTTTCAAAGGGTCATTAGTATTTTTCCTACAAAAGACTGGCAGGAATACTGATGTAAGAGAATAATGTAGTCCTGAGATCTTAGAGAAGTCTACTTGGTTCAAGGAAAATATTGTTGACCAAGATTGGTTTACATCTGGTTAAGAAACTACCTCAGCTATTGCGGTTTTAATTTAATTTTGCTATAATTTTTATTCATTGAAAGAAAGTAATAATACTGGAAGAGCAACATGTTATGCAAAGTAAGAAAATAATTAAAAATTGAGTGAATGTTACCTGATTGGCTGCGAATCAAAGGCTAAGATACTGAAGGTGTATATAGTTTGATGTAGTAAGAGTAATAAGGTTTCCACAAGATGGCAGCAGAAGTTTAGAAAAGTAGAATCTTGTGTCAGCAAAAGACTATTTCTGAGTAGCTTTTATTTCTTACAGAGTGTGGTATTTAAAATCGTGAAATTAACCCTAAAAATACAGTTAAACTCGTTGTCTACAGAACTGATTTTTTTTTTAATGGCATTAAAATATCTGTCACCCCTCCATTGTAGCTAACTTTTCAAGCAGGTCTAATTTGTCTATGCACTGGTTTAGCAGAATAAGTATGTGAAATAAACTCTTGTCAGATGTGTATCATATGGCTTCAGAGTCCTAAGAAATTATTTCTTTCCTTTGCCTTCCCTTAAAAATATTTACTGTATCCTGCAATTTATTATGTGGCAAATTTTAAATTCATCTAGAAATCTATCTATTCATCTAGAAATTCATCTAGAACTCCTATCTTTATAATTCATATATTTCTGGCATTGCACCCAAAATCTCGTTCTGTTTACAAATTTCATATATGCTTAGATGTTTTATTTGCTATTTTTGCACTAAAAATATAAACCAGAAAAACTTGAAGGATTACTTATATTTTTGCAACTTAGAATTTCTTCCAAAAGTTACACTTGTTTCTAACTGTAGGATATTAGATTTTTAAATTTTTCTATTTATTTTTCTTTCTCGCACTAGGACATAAGCTGCTTCTTTCAATGACTGGTGTCTAGGGTATAAATGTTGATTTGCATTTAGGAAGTCTGGAAGCTATTTAATTAAGCGACTTTACTCATTTGTTCCTCTATTTCTGAATTTTAAAATGGGTGTGGCGATCCAGTTGTCCACTTCATGTGATGCAGTGTAGTTTTATCCCCTACAATTGTGTTATGATTAGCAACTTTGAGTACAGGACTGGTTGTGTGCAGCTCTACTCATAACTAAGAGGTGGAAAATGAGGAAGGTGACAGGCAGGCAGGTACGAAGCAGAGTGGAAGCAGTCCCTGGTATCAGAAAAAGGTTGTTTGTTGGGTTTTTTTTTAATTTAAGCAACAAAGCAAAGGCTTGTTTTGGTAACTAATCACGATCAGGAATCATCCACAAGAAGGGCTGCCTCCTTAGCCAGCTGTGTTATCTTTTTGAGTTTTTATTTCAGAAAATAACAATATTGCCTGCATTGTTTTAACCTCATAGCATGCTAAATCTGTGACAGACATTGAGCAAGCAGAATCTTCACTAATATTTCTCTGTAACAGCTGAGTTAAAAAATGCAATGTTTTCAACCTCCAGTTCTCTTTGGTTTTGATATGCTTTAAATCAACTGTACAAAATGATACATTTTTCCACACAATAATTTCATTAGGAAATACTAACTTCCTTCACAAGGGACAGAAAGTGTTATTCGAAGTATTCCTATATTTTAGTGTGATTCTTTCACAAAACTAAGGTTATCAGTTGTACTAAATAAGTAGAGTGACACTTTAATAGACAAGGGTGTAGTCTTTGAGAGAAAGCTACTCGCTTGTCATCTGAGAAACCATCTTCTTTTGGAAGCTGGAGTTCCTTGTTAGCCACTCACTCTCTTTCAATCCTTCCGACAGGAAAAACGTGGGCTCCGGGAACTGCGAGTACTTGAAACCCTAAAGAACACGATCTTTGAAACGAATGAACACGTTCTACCCAAGTGTGAGCAGGCAATGCGCGACAGCTTGAGTGAGGCGTTCAAGAGGCACAGAACTGATGCAGGTTACTTCTCTTGTTGCTTCCTACTTCCCTTGTTGCATCAGTTTGATGAATAATCTAAGTAGTTACACTTCAAAATACAACAGTTTCGTTCTTGGATAAGCGTTCTACCTTTTGATTACTTTTTCTCTCATTTCTGTGAAATTTTCAAAGGGAAATGAAAGGGACAGATTTTTGGGGTGTTTTTTTTTGGCAAGAGCTGGAATGGTGGGACCAAGGTTACGTTGAAGCCTCTTGTTGACTTAAGTAGAAGCTGTTTTCGGTCAATCCAACTTTTCTAACTCTGCCTCTGCACAATCGCACAGCAACTCTGGATTTCTTCTGGGACACCTGCCCCTGCCTCCATCTCCTATACACTTCCTATCTAAGTCTGAATTCAGTTAGGAGATCCTTTCTGGAGTTTGGAGTTGGTGAACCTTAAAAAAAGTGCCACGTATCTTCTCTTACTATCATCCCAGACCCTTGGTTTGCCAGCCTGTTCCCGACTTCTTTACTTAGTTTTTTTGAGGAATTGCCACCATACCTGTCACATCTAGTCTAAAGCTGTCCCTACCAGATTAACCAACCTGTTAGCAAAGGTGCTTTTCCCCTGTTTAATCTAGGGGATCCCATCTCTTCCAAGCATGTTGATGGATTTTATGGTTGTAGAAAGTGAAACCCTGCTGTCAACACCAGCTGTGCAGCCAACTGTTAACTTCAAAAATCCATCCAATCCCCCTCACCAGGAATGTTGAGGAGAACATTATCCAGACCCTGATGCCATTGACCACTGTCCCCTGATCCCTGTAGTTCCTGTTATTTTTCAGGCCACCCTTGTGGTACCACTGGTGTCTACATTGAAGAGCAGCAGAGTAATAAGCCAAGCTTCAGTAGCCTCTCTAAAACATCCCAAATTGGGCTACTGGCAAGAGGTAAAACATATCAACAAGTGGGGAGCCTCTGGCCCTGCTACATAGGGTGTCTTCTAAAAGTGTCACTTGCTGCTATTTTCTTATGGTCCTGAGTGTGTCAGGGTCAATCACCAGATGCTCCAATTTGTGGTGCTTCCAGCTTCTCACCAGCTACTAGAGCAGTGAAACAGTTCTTTCAGTGGAAGATCCTTAGGGAGCAGGAGCCTGCCTCCTGCTGTGAGGAGTCACCAGCTTTAAGATGTTAATAAATAAGGTATTTCTCAGTGCTAGGATGTGTTAGTGGGAGAAATTATTGCGTTGGGGAAATTATTTAATTCTCCATTAATTAAGTGTTAAATAAGTTGGGGGGGGGAAATGTAGCAAAATAGTGCAGTTCCTATTTCCATTGAAAAGTTTTCCTAGGCTTAGTCTCACAAGAGAAGAGGCTGTCTCCAGCACAAAGATGTTCTCTACCTAGATTGTTTATACTACATCGCTCTTTACACTTGATGGTGGAAACAGAAATTAACAACTAAAAGAGAGAGCTTGGTCACTTGTGTCTACTTACTGACTTGAGAGGGTGTTTGATGTCTTCTGAGGTGCTCAGTAGTGCACTCTGTCTTGTCAGCATCACTAAAGAGAGTGGACACAAGAGGACAATGCTGTCGTTTTCTTTCTGGGTTTTAGAAGGCACAAGGGTGAGCTCGGTGATATGCCCACATAAGTTATCAGTGTAAAGCATCTCTTGCAAGTACTGACAGATTTTTTTTGTGCAGAGTGAAGTGACATAGTGGAATATAATCTTTTGCTTGCAAAAGCCTTGTGTCTTTTAAATCCCTTTCAGGCAAGTTTCTCTTTCATTAAGAATAGCAGACTGATCTAGTGCCGTTTGTTATTTCAGTGCAAGCTGCCAACGGTATGATCCATAGACTGCAAGAGAAGGAGCATGAAGAGAGGAAGGTAAAGGATGGATAGATTTTTATTAAGTGACCTACGTAAGAGTTGTGCTTTTAAAGCAGGACTGCATGCCTTCAGTATAGCACATACTTTCTATACTTTGTATACTTGCAGTAAAGCTTTTGAGGTGATCTCTGCACTTACAAGATACAAACTGCAGTGGCTTATATGCTCTAGGACTGCAAAGGTAATGCTGGCTTGTTGTGACTTGCTGTGTACGTCAGCCAGTGGTCACCATTGAACTTAGGAGATATTGTGGTGGATATTACTCTGAAAGCTAGTCACAGATAATGGAAACACTTGGAGATTTTGTAGTTTGCTAAAGCAAGAATAAGCTTGTAACAAAATTAAATGGATCACCAGCTCTTCCTACCGTCTCCGGATGCATGGAAACCTTTTTAAAATTTCCTGTGCTTTATTTTCCCTCTTAGCTCAAGCCACAAGATTTGTAACATACAGAGAAACCTTAAATAAAGTAAAATTTTAAAAATATATAATTTCCGTGGAACAAAAACCACCTACTAACCTACCAGAATGGAAATGTAAATCTTTCCTAGTTAGCAGAGAACATTGACCGTATTCTGTATATTGCCTGTTGAAAAGGAAGTGTTATTTTCTCTTGTGGATAGGTTGTTTAATGAAGGGCTATATTATAGGAACATGCGAATCATTGGAATCTTTTCAGCTGGCTACACTTTGTGTACTTGAAATACATGTGCTCAGAATCTAAACTTTGGAAAATTATGCAAGAAATCAGTTTCATGTTTTCCCATTGCTCCTTCATGATTGTGTTCCTGTGTTATCTTTTTGCTTGCAAAATGTTATTCAGAATAATTTAGTTCAGTAAAACTGAAGATGTTTCTGTGGCCATCGTACGAAACAGGCAGCGCGTTGATGTGTGCAAGCTGATAGCTGTGTTTACCTTTCCGTTTTTGTGATGGATGAAGATGGGCAGTCCAGTTGCTGTTGAATGCTGGTACTGTGCCAACAGCACACTGCCCTGAAAGCATGCTTGTGTCTAACCCCCGTGTAGGTGCTGGAAGGGAGCTTAAGTAGGAAATTCGTATAGTTCTACTGTTTGTTTGAAGCAGAACTTTAATTAAAAATTGTATAACTTATAAAATGAGCAGTCATTTAATAAGAGTGCTAACTATTCTTTATTAAAAATATTAGCTGTGTATTTCTGCTCAATTTTTCTGTGCACTGGAGCAATTCTAATAGCTATTCAGGATTTGTAAAATTTCTTTAAGCTTGTATAGTAAGACTTTTTGGTTTGAAACTTTCCAAATGGGAGTAGCTACAGGTAGGCAGCTCTTATAGATAAAAAGTGTCACTGTAGTTCAGCTACTTGAGGAGATATTCTTTCTTCTTACTTTTCTTTCTGAAATTATGTGTTCTGTAAAACTATTGGGTTTTTGGTAAGATCTGTTGTCAAATGCTTAGTGTTAGCAGCCCGAAGTGAAATTAATTCTGTTTCTGCTGAATAGGAGGATTTTTAGGATTATTTATTGATAATCTTTTTTTGCTGTTCCTTTTGGCTACTGGTATCAGCCAAGTTAACAAAAGGGAAACAATGTTGTCCCTACCACATTCTCACTTGGGGTGTAAAGTAATTTGTGATTACAGGAGTGTAACTGAAAGAAGCATTCATGGCATTCCCGGTGTTGTTGAGTAGCCTTCCCATCTAGATCAGTGATATTTGGCTAGTACTTCAAGTTGTGAATTACTTTAAGGTTGTCAGACAAACTAGAGAGTTCAAGAAAGCATATAAACCTGGTTTTGGGTACTATTTTAAAATTTTGTTTTCCATTTTAAATATTTTTATGCAGAATGGCACAGGCTTATACTGGAAGCTACCCACTACACTGTATTTCCCATTGTGCTCTTACCTCTTGACTGCTTGTAGTGTGAACTAGTACAGTAACGTTTCTCAAAGCCTGTCTCTCCCTCAAATGGTATGCTTTTTGGTTTGGCTTTTGTTGATGGGGTTTGGGATTTTGTTTGGGTTTTTTTGTTTATTTGTTTGTTTAATTTCAGCAAGAATAGTCCAAGTAATACAAATCCCAAAGTTTACTGAAAAAGTTGATGTTTTTCCAAAAGTTAATTTTTTGCATAACCAATGATGATAGAAATAAATAGTCAAGTCAGGTGACTCAGTGCTGTATACAAGGCACTTTTGTTATCTTTCACATCCAAGCAATATGTGCCATTGAATGAAAAAATGCTTTCGTAATCAGATCAGATTTTTTTCCAGATAACTAATGTCTGAACTTTGGTGTTGATATAAGAGCAATATGAAAGTTTTCACTGCTAAAATACTTAAGTTTGCTAACACACCAAAGGGAATTCCCGGAACAGGAATTAATAAGGCAGCAGTTATGTCATTTAGACAAGCTTTAGTTTATATCTAAAGCAAATTCTGAAACTTTGGGTCAAAACTGTTTTCAGCTTTTTAAATCAACATGACATATGAAAAATCTTCCAAATTTAGTGATGTCTAAATATCTTAAACAAATATTACTTCTAAAAGTAGTAGGTATTGTTACAAACAGATCCGGTTCTAAGCTTAGTCTGAGTTTCCTAAACTCTTGTATTTGTATAGTTACACTGCAAGACAGAAATTGAGGATGAATATTGAGGTTACATGTGAAAAGTGAAGTTTGTTTAACCCCTTGCTATGGCTTATGTTGGGTCACTGAAGGAAGTGGCTGCTAGAACAGCAAAAATACTGTGGGGTGAAGAGGAGTTGCTACAAGAATGAATAACTGGCAGTCAGAAACAGGACAGAGCTGTATCGGTGTGGTCTGGAGCTGGAAACTTCAGAGGATAGAGCTGGAGAACTAAGAGTGTTTGGGAGTGGGGAGAAGGTTATCGGATTGAATAAACAAATGAAACAAATCTCCCAGATTTTGCTAAATTAGCAGCCATGGAGAAATACTACTTGTGTGCTACCTTGTAGATCTTTGGAGGTGGGTAAATGTGGATTTTTTTTCCTGCACAGTAGATGTTAGTAAGTGCAAGTCAGTAACACGGATAGTAAAAGCCTAAAGGATAATGTTCTCTTGCTGACAGTTAAATGATCTTTTGCTTCATGCTACAGTGTGGCAGGAGGTGTTGGATTATCTGATGCTTAAAAGATTACTATTTATAGCTAATTACTGAGACACTCTTTTTGGTTCCTGGCTGTGTATTAAAATACCATATTGTATGGTAACGGTGGATGAATTGTTTGAGGCTTCCTCTTGGCTCAGGTACATGTGTCTGCACTGTTGTTCATCCGACAGTTTTCCCATGTTATAAAGGTCGTGAGGTTTTACCCAAGCAGCCTGAACATGGTATTGTAGCATACACATAGACATGGCAGCATGTTTGAGGTTACTCAGAATGCTGTTAAACATTTCCTGAATGCAGAATTTCTGAGAACACGTGAAAGCGGGAGTGTAAGTTACTATCGCTTGTCGCCTTCATGGTAATGTACAAAAGAATTATGGGAGTTTGTGCATTATCAACAGCACTGAGTTTATCCAGATTTCTAGAGATGGAGCATTCTTACTGTTGTCATACTTGTGTCAGCAATCTGCAGGAGATTCCTAAAGCCTTAACTGTGTGCTTCAATATTCAGCTCCTATTTAGCAAGGGAAGGTATGTATTTCAAGGATTGCTCCTCTGAAGTGGTGTTCACATGCCCATTTCTACTCAGCATGGGTTTAAATGTGTGATGAATTAATGCTTCATAACTAACAATTCTGACACTTAAGGTAGCAGCACCGATTTGTGTTAATATTTAAATTGATTCAGGTTATTTCTTCGGTTTTAAGTAGTCAGACTTTGGGGAATGAGAAATGTAATATGACGTTTGGAACAGCAAATTAATGGAAAATAACCTGAAATTCTGAAATCTTAAAATGAGTGTGTTGTTTTCCTCATCTTTACAAAATTACCCTTGAAATTAATTTGCCAGGCACACTGTCAAATTTGTGTGTATTGCAAAAAGTTTGTTTTTTTCCAGAAAGCAAATCTATATTTCATTTGCAAATTATTAATCGATAGTCTAAAACCCACTCAGTGTTGATGCTACAGATCACTGATATATGTAACTGTTAACTTTTGGAAACAGTTTGGTTTTTGAGAGTAACTTTTGACTTAACCAGTACAAATCCAAGCTGAGTAGTCTATACATCTTGAAAAATATGTAGTTTAAAGATACTTCACGACTGCCAATAGCATATTTAACCATATTAACCAGAGATTTTTTTTCATCTGTCTAAATGGGCCTCTGCTTTCTAGCTGTGCTTCAGCTACAATTACAGTTAGGGCACAATATTTTTCTGCAGTGTCTTCGTTTCGTTAGTGTTTCCTCCTGTGTTTTATGCTCAATTGAGTAAAGCAGTGAAGTTAATAGCACTGGATATGAAGAGGATGAGGTAAGAGTGGAGACCACCAGGGTAAGAAAGCACAGTATAGGGCAAACCTGAAGGGTACTTGGCAGAGCTACAGCATGCAAGTTATCTTTCTGGACTGAGAAGCAGAATCTTTTGATGGCTCCACTGGTAGGTGTCGATGTCCTGTGTGGGTGGGTGGGGGCCTTGGACCTCGAGAGGTTGGTAAGCAAAAGGCTGTACCACGGGGGCAGCTGATACGGGACAGCAGAGAAGGCTTGGATGGGGGAAGTTTCTGAGTACCTTAGTTTCTGGGTTGGTGTGTTACAACTTGGGTCTTGTTACAGTTGGACATGGGTGTAGGGCAAATACGTCATTGGTTAGGATTTCTCTCTCATTGTTCTGTGATCAGCAAGATTCAACTGCCTGTGGAAGCTTTTCCCACAGCTGTGGGATTCATAGGTCTCTTCTGCATAGATTAACTCCTACTCAGCCAGTTCACACTGCAGTGTGTTGAAAGGTCTGTATCCTAAAGCATGTATCCATTAAGAATCACCCTTAGGTATTTTTGCTGTCCAGGCAGCTGTCAGTCTGGTAGAAATAGGAATATTGGTTTCGAGCTCCTGACTCTCGCACATACAGACATACCTGCTCAGCACCTGTCGGTGTTACCAGTCTGGAGGTGCTCCTGAGAACTGGGCTTCAGTTTGTTTTCTAGGAAGGAGAGCTGCAGTGCCCAGAGTATGCACTGAGCTCCTCCAGTGGGGTTCCCAAATTGTTACTGGGACAAGAGAGTGAAAACATTATTCAAGTCCTTGGTATATCTTGGTTGGTATTTTTTGTCATTCTTGCTTGCTTGCCCTACCATATCTTAATTTTATTTTTCTTTTTTTTTTTTTAAAAAGCATTTATTCATATCTGAAACTTTTTACTTTTCCAAAGGTGTAAATTGAGCTGATTTGGAGTTACTGATTTTCAAACATAAATCTTACTCTATAAAATTAGTAACTACTTCAGTAGAATGCTGATTGCCTTTATGTGCTTAAAGAATAAGCGCTTACAGCACTTGTCTCAGTACCTGATTGTCCTAAATTTTTATTTAGGCATAGATTAGGCAGTGTACACAGCTTGACTGCTAATACCCCTTTATTTTACGTTCATTGTGCCTCTTGTGCCAGAACAAACTACAGACTGATTGAGCAAGGGAAGGCAAGAGGTTTTTTGATAAAAGAAAGGTGTTAGACCATGGATTATTAAACTAAGTTATTATTATTATTAAATTATTTATTTTTTTAATAGACTAAACTATAAACTATTATTGAACTAAGCTATCTCATGTCCTGGAAATGCCTTCAGTTTTACCAGGTAAAACTTTTATCCTTGGGAAAAGAGCAAGTAGCAACATTAGTTTGATGTTCCTTACAAAGTGTTCATGCTATGAGAAGCATGGGTTAGTCCAGCCAAGTCATGGTTTGTTGAGGTGCTGTGCAATCCTGGCAGAAGTCATAGAATCTCCTGAGCTGGAATGGACACATAAGGACCATCGAGTCCAACTCCTGGCTCCACACAGGGACAGACAAGTCAGAGCATGGGTCTGAGGGCATCATCCAGACTCTTCTTGAACTCAGCCAAGCTTGGTGCTGTGACCACCTCCCTGGGGAGCCTGTACCAGTGCCCAACCACCCTCGCAATACAGAACCTCTTCGTGACACTCGGCCTAAACCTCTTTCCTCCTCTCTCTCCCGTCGCAGTTTCATGCTGTTTTCTTGGGTTCTGTCACTGGTCCAGTGCCTGCCCCTTCACTCCCCCTCATCAGGAAGCCATAGAGCAAGATGAGGTCTTCCCTCAGTGTCCTCCACGCTGAACATATCAAGGGACTTCAGCCTCTACTCATAAGTCTTCGCCTCCAGACCCTTCACCACCTTCATTACTCTCTTGATACTTTCATTCTAGTGGACTCCTTGTGTCTGTGTCAGTAGGCAGCTTCTTTCTGAGTGTACAGGGGACAGAGGAAAAAGAAAAAGGCAGCATCACTTTACTGATCGGGATAGCGTTTGTCCCATACAAAAGGGGCTAAACTTACTGAATGCTATGTTCCCAAAATCAGAAGTTCATTTTAAAAGGTCTTTTTATGATAATGTGCCTTTGGTGAGGCCCTGGCACAGGCTGCCCAGAGAAGCTGTGGCTGCCCCCTCCCTGGTAGTGTCCAAGGCCAGGCTGGATGGGGCTTTGGGCAACCTGGGCTAGTGGAGGGTGTCCCTACCCATAGGAGGGAGGGTGGAACCAGGTGATCTATGAGGTTCCTTCCAACCCAAATCTGATTCTATGGTTCCGTAATATGGATTTATATTGGCTGCTTACATGACTTCTAACACTGTCAGTAATCAGTGGAGCAAATAACTCAACAAGCATGACCTGCAGAAACGAAATGAAGCAAACTAAGGAAGCTAGCTACCTTTAAAGTGCCCTTCTGTTTATTTTTCACCAGGCTGTAGCATAGAAAAGTTTTTGCTGTTAATACTGTCACATTAATAGTATTGTAGAAGTTTTACCATTCATTTTGTATCAACTATATAAGAATAAATGTTTTCTTTTTACTGTCACCTTTTCATACATTTTGTTGAGAGTTTCACTTTTCTCTCCAAGTAAAAGCTTGCTTTCTGTGATACTCTTAATATTATGTAAGTCTCATGAAACCTTCCTTTTTAACTGTTAAAACTTCTTATTTTCCTTCCCTCAGGTTCAGGTGGACAAGCTGATGGCTCGTGAAGAGAAGCGTGTAGCCCTCCGGGAGGAGTTCATGAAAGAACAGCAAAGCAAACGAGCAGAGGTGGATGAAGAGCACAGAAAAGCTATGGAGCGCCTCAGGGAGCAGTATTCCCAAATGGAGAAGGAACTGGCCAAAAACATTGCTTTTTAAGACCTTTCTTTTTTAATAATGCTGGGTTTGTGCCAATACTCAGTTGCTTCTGACTTAAATTGAGATTGTTTTGGAAAACTGAAACAAAGAAGAAAAAAAAAGAGAATTTCCTCTACAGGTTTAGTATGGGAAGAAAAGGTTTGCTTACTTTCTACTTAAGTGCCTATCTCTGCTTGTTTTGTTCAGGGCGAGTGGAATGACGGTTTTTCTTCGTTTGCTGGAAGGTGGGACTGGAAATTACATTGTGTGACTACATCAGCTCAGGGAGTTGCAAACTGGAATTCTCTCCCGTCTGCAGAGAGTATCGTGTCATTTGGGCAGAGACTACCCCAGTGTGTGGCCACAGACTTTTCCCAAAACATAGGTGTTAATAGGTTTCAGCCATAGTTAGCTGGGAAAACTGTAACTCCTGTTCTTAGACTTCAGGAAAACCAACTTGTTTTATGGAATACTTCTGAGGCTTCAGCAATGACAGATCTCAGCAGAGCTTTAAAGCTGTCTGTAATTCCAACTTTTAGGTTGTATGTTCAGTATCAAGTAGAGTTGAGATTCAAATGTTTTTTTCCTAACAAAAATGGCTAAATGAGCTTGGACAAGAATTTTTCTCTCCCCTTTAAATTTCTCAGACCTCTTTTCTTAAATTTTACTGTTCTGAGCAAAGCCAAAACAAGCTCACAAGTAATCATGAGAAGCCTATCGGTCTCTTTACTAGCTTTGTAGCTAGTGCAGTATTTACCTTAAATGTTTGACATGCTGTTGGTTTATTTAGGGTAAACTTGTCAGAACTTTCTGAAGCAATTGGGGAAGGATTTATTTATTTTTTTTTTGTTACTTCATCAGCATAACAAATGAGCAGATTAGTGGTAAAATGCCTGTAGTACCAATCTGCTTTCTTACTGTTACTTTTATGGAATATGTGAAGCTCCTGTATTGCTTTCTTTTATTTTAAACTCATGGTTAGTAGTGGTGTGACTGAAGAAGTTAACTTAATCAGTTCATTAACCAAGCAAAATGAGACATAGTACCTTAATGAAATTTGCTGCCAGCTAACCGTTAGTACAGGAAATATCTTTCCATAATTTAGCTGATGTCCAGTATAGAATGGAAACAGGTAAAAATAAACAGAATTTACCCTTTACCTGTGTTGCAGCAGTAACATGCCAACAGTGGTTGCTTGTGTAAGTTTATGGCTTGGTGTCAAGGCTCCGTTCCTGGCAGCATGTTGGTAGTGTGATTAAAGTTAGTAGAGGAGATGGAATAAGTATTTGAGATTTCTTTCAATAACACTGAACTCCTGCCAAGCTGCTCTGCCCGCTACTGTAGACCCAACAGCTTCATCAATCATCATTGTGTATCTGGACTGAAAAGAGGACTTGCCAACACCGGGGCATGCTGGAATGTTGTTAATTTTCTGTTGTGGATGGAAAAAAGCATAGCTGTCTCCAAAGTATCCCACTCATGAAAAATAGGAAAGACTCTATTAGAATAACTCCTATTTGAATAGGAGGTGACCTCTCCTTTTATTTTTCACTTTATGTACCCATGATGGATGTTGTAACTAAGTTCAGACTTTTGTTTCAAAAGAAAAAGATAGTTCTTGCTGTCTTTAGGATTGGGTGTGGTGCAGTTTTGACTGTTTTGAGCACAGGCTGAAAATGGCAGTCTTTTGTTTGAGTGCAGACTGAAATCTTACCAGTTTATTTGATGTATACGTGCTCAAAGCCCAAATATCTTTATAGTAAAATGCATTTAACTGCATACTGAATTAATTTTTATTTTTGCACTGATAATTTTTATTAAGATTTAGATACCTAATTAACTGTGCACTGGAGCTGTAGATTTTAGTATTTTGTCATTTTGAGGGCTCTTAAGCGATGATTGCAAGTGTTTCAAGTTGGATCCTCACTGGAAAATAAAGTGCTGTTTCCAAGATCTTCCAGGATTGTGTGCTCCTGATTCTTTGGAAAGCTGCTAAATATTGGAGGGAAGAAAATATTCTAAATATTCTGACTATATATTCATCTCTTAGAATAATACAGGTATTTTTATGCAGAATATAATTTGAGATCACTTTTCATAAACTATACTGAGCTGGAAGACACCCATAAGGACCATCAAGTCCAACTCCTGGCTCCACACAGAGACAGATAAGTCAGAGCATGTCACTGAGTGCATTATCCAGATGCCTCTTGAACTCAGCCTAGCTTGGTGCTGTGACCACTTCCCTGGGGAGCCTGTGCCAGTGCCCAACCACCCTCTCAGTAAAGAGCCTTTTCCTAACATCCAATCTAAACCTCCCCTGTCACAGCTTCATGCTGTTCCCTCAGGTTCTATCTGGTCATAGTCTGTATCTGCCTGTTGGCTCCCTCTTATTCATTGTAGAGACTACCTGGAAACTGTCTGTTGATGAATTAGTAACTTCCACCTTTTTATATGAGTTTTGAGGTACTTGAAAGTGCTTAACTGTCACTAACTGGTCAGCATTTTCAGGAAAACCAACTTTTTCTGTCCAAATGCATAAAAAACCTAACAGGCCAAGCTGATGTCTCTAATATTAAAAACAGAAGATGTCTGACAGATAAAAAAGATTCCTATCAGCAGTTTTTTAGCAGGGTAGAGCTATGGTCTGTCTGGACAGCAGTGCTCCACAGTGGGACTTTCTTTGCAAGGTTCAAGTGTTGTTACTCAGTGGTTGAAAAATGAGTAGTTTAAAAGTTGGGTTTATGTCATTGGTGCATGATAGTGTTTTATTCTGCCTTTATTCCCCGTTAAACTTGATGGAAGTTTGTGTGGGATTTCAGTAGGAGCTGAAGATCTTCCTCAACACTTCAGTTAACTTTAGCGTGGTAGGGTGAGCTTTGAAACCGTCTCCGTTCCAGGCTACGCAGGTATCTTTTTGTTTAACTGCTGCTGCTGGTAATTATACTGAACTGTAGGAAGTCGTGCAGTCCCTGGAATATTTTCTTAGCCAATCTATTCTGATGAATACGTAGCAAGAAACTGGTATCTGGCCTGGAACCCCTACGTGAAACCTGCTACAGATGTGCTTAGGAGTAATAACGAACTGAGGAACAGAAGAAATAGTTATGGGTCTGTTTTGGTTTTAGCTGCCATGCTTTAAAAATGAATCTGTGTGCTGTTCTCCTTAGAAAGTTTTGTATCTAAGGCATATCATGTATTTTAATTTCAGGAAGGGGAGGTGGGAAAAGCTGCATTATTTCCAAGATCTCTGCTGCTTTCTGTGCGAACACTAGGTAATACTTACATAATTACAGCTGGAACATTGCATCTTTTCTGGCAATTTATACCTTGTTAAAGCTTTCCTCAAAAACTGTGGAGTCTTGTTGGTGTGTCAAATAGGAGACACAGACCATAACCCGCTGATGAATCAATGAATCCAGGGTAGCTCCCTCCTGTGTGGAAAACCTTCCCGTGCCTCAGGGCTGCGGGCGGTGAGGTTTCGAGACGTTCCCCAGCAGGTGTCGGTGCAGGCCTGAGAAGGAAAGCTGGACAGCCTGGGTTTAGGAGGTGTAGGACGCAAGCGCTTATATTCAGTTGTAATGCAGCGGGTTTGTAAGTACGGGACTTCTTGTGGATGAAGCCACATGCTTTTAAATAAAACATGGCACTGCTTATCAGCACCGTTTTGTCCCGCTAGTCCTCGAGAAAGCTTATGACAGGTCACTCTTAAAATTATTTATGTAACATGTGCTGATCTAAACTATGTTGCCCACAGTACTTAAATGTTCTAATTAATATTTATGATAATTTGAAGTTGGACTCTGTGCGAGCTGTTAAAGCCTTCAAGAGCTGCGTTTTTGTATGGCTGTCCAGTTCAGTGGATCAGGTTTTCTGGAGGTTTAGGGGAAAAGTTTAAGCTTTGGGACAGAGATCGTGCCATTATAAAAAAATAATTAAAAAAAAAACTTCTGCAGATACTTCTGTGAACAAAATTATCCTACCACAGTCTTTAACAGGCCAGTATTTTTAATTGCTTCTAATTAAATTCTCAAAGTAGTAGAGTGCACTTTAAGCTTTTGGTCTAGTTTTATGCTCTGTGTGTTTTGCTGCGAGAGAATATTTATTTCAGTCCTTAGAAATACGGTATGCTCTGGACCTTCCACTTCTGGGGAGGGTACAGCATTATGTACATTGTCTTTTCAGTTTTATAGGTGCCAGTTTTATATACAGTAACTAGCAAAGTAGAAACAAATTTATTTGAGGTAATAGCATCAGAAAGAGAAAGGGCTTGCTGAAGCCCTGACAGGGCTTAAAGCTGTGGTTTGAAAAGCCAGGACTGAGGTTTGTGCTTCCCAACCAGGAATCAAGCTAAATTAGTGCTCAGGTTTCATATCAACGCCTTCTGCTTGATCTGGCCCAGAGCAGAGCCTGGATGGTTCACATTTTTACTTAACATCACTTTATAGATGGTGAAGAAAAGGTTGACCCTTTTAGTATGAGTCTTCAAGACTGTTGCACTGAAGGATGGATAATACTGCAGTTTAAAACTAATTTAAAATAAAGCGCTGTATTTTCTCAGTCTTCTCTGCTAATGGTTCATGGGTGGAAACACCTGCAACTGACTATCACTTTTTAATAGACATTGCATTTAACTTCATGTAATGGAAGCTGGTGAGAACCAAAGCTCTGCTTATGGCTTTTGCTAGTTACTCGTTACTGATGGCCATAATCTGTAGAGTTATCCAGTGTTTCATGATATATGGTCCCTGTATTCTGTAATCTGGAGAAAAATAACCTTTGTTCTTGCCGCAACAATCACCTCAGGAGATGGATAAGCATTTTTAGTTGTCTCCAAATTAAATGTTAAATTCATTTTCCAGCATGCTTTGGAAAGCTTGTGGGAAGGTACCCAACCAGTGCTTTGCCAAGGTAGGATATGCAAAAAAAATGGTAGTGTGTTCTAGAAAATGCACAGCGCTTTTCAGTAGCTTTAGCTTCAGGGAAGTTAGTTCCGGATTGCTTGAGGTCATAGGAAGTCCTTTATGAGCAGACCCAAGTTTGTCCTTTCCAGATGTTTTTAGCCCTCATTAAATAAATTCCGGTTCCTGAAAATCCCCTCTCCAGATGGCTCTAAATCTGTTCCAGTATTTACTATGTCACCTAGAAAGCTCCTAAGCTGAATTACATAAATAGGAAGTACTGAAAGAAAATTGAGCATAATTTAGAAAATTTGCAATTTTCAACATTGCTTAGTAGCTAATAAAGCAGAATTACAGTAGTGGCCCTAGTTAAAAGTTTCATTTCCAAAAACTAATTAGCATTTTTGAATCCTAAGGAGGAATTATCCTACCAAAGTCTAAACACTTCAAAAATTTTTTTTGGAATAAGCAGCAAGGCAGTACATCACAACAGTGGAAAGGTTTTCTGGAGTCAAGAAGCACTTGAAGACAGTAGGACTTCGCTATTTGTATCCTGAGCAAGTTTACAGGCACTCATTGTACAAGGCAAATGCTTTGAATTAATTGTCTGGGAGGCCTTGAGTGCAGAATTCAAATGCTGCAGAGATGCCTCTGGCAGGACTTTCCCTTACTCTCGTTTTGTGTGAGGCTTTTTGCATATCCATGTATCCAGAAGAAGTGGGTCCCAACGCAGGCTGCCATTCCTGGTTCTAGAAAAAAACAAACCCAAAATATATCTCTTAATGCGGGGTGACCAGGTTGTATATCGAGTTTTGAAATTTCCTTGCAGCTGTGATTGCAGATGGTGCAGCAAATGCAATTTCCTTTTAAAGGATCCACGAGCAGATAGGATTTGATGCAATAAGGCTATTTAATTTTGGCTTTTTGCTTCTTAGCCAGGTGGTGAAGTAGGGGTTGCTGTAGGATGGTGGTTGGTGTTTGTCACTGAGGTGGCCTTCCGTTGCCATCACCACAGGATCACAAAATGCAAAATTTTTCCTCAGTTTGTTTGTTTTTAGAAGGTGCAAGTCCTAAAGGAGTGTGTTCTGGTCAAACTGGAGCAGGAAAAGGATTAGCAGAGTTTCTGTATGATGCCCCTTTGTCCCTTGCGGCCTCACCTCAAGAGGAAATAGTAGCTCCCTGTTTACTCTTATTCCAGGCACAATTTTACTTCTACCAAAAATTTAATTGAAATTGAAAATCAGAGTTGAATTTTTGCCAGTATCTTCACTCAAAATAGAGCAAGAAACTCCAACTGAGTCTTGGTTTTAAGGCATTTCAGCCCTCCTTAGATTTGCCTGTGGACAGGGCACAGGACTAGGACCACATTCCTCTGCAAGGAGCTTATCCAGCAGCTACTGGAGTAGTGCTACCGTAGGTCATTGCCTCAGTGTGCTCCCTTTGGCTGTCATAAAGAAGCTTGAGCTGAAAACTATTTCCAAATAATTTTCACACGGTAAGAAATTATTCTTCATATATGATGTGATTTCCACGTGCACCTTCCCTGTGCTTTCAAGTTCCCAGGCTAGTTTGTCCCACAGAATCCAATAAAGAAGTGTAATGTCTCCCCAGGGTCTTTTCTGGTCATGTTTGATATCACTTAATATAATGAGCTTTTTACTCCCACATCATAAAGGGTTTTGGTTTAGATTTCTTTCTTCGACAAAAGTGTTGCTTACATCCCTTCTAAAGAATGCTCCGAGTTATGTGAAATGTGGACACGTTGTCTGGGCCAACCTCTTATCTACACCAGATTCAAAAAGTCTGGTTTGGTACAGTGGCTTAGACAGCATGTTTTTGTTGTGGTTTGTTTCTTTTAATAATATACACGTATGTGCCTCGTTAAAAAACATTGCTGCCCCCGTCCAGGAACAATGCAACGCTCACATCATTTCCTGAAAGAATGGAGTTGGAAGGCAATTATCTACTGGCCAAACAGGCCAAAGCAAGAGTTCCTGATATTCTTCTCAAATATTTCAACTTCCCAGGAATCCGGAAAAAATAGTTCCATGAGACGGTGTTATGAATGAAGGTATGACATTTCAGTTTCCTTCGCTTGGAATCAGACATCCAGAGGTAATAAATTACCGCGCGCTTGGCACTGCTGGGAGGGGGGAGTCTGGCTGGGGCAAATTGTTTTTCCTCAGAGCAGGAACAATGAAGTGCTTTTACATCCTCCTTCGCCCGGTGACAGCCAGGGCTTCTTTCTTAATGGGCTTTCAGCAGCAATCGCATGAATTACCGGTAGAAGAAACAGGAACCTGACAGCAAAGTTAGTGCCCTGAACCAAATTTATTTAGAGGTGGGACAGTATAAGAAAGATTTTTAATATTTTTTTTTCCCCTAACTTTATCTCTGTGAAGTAAAGCTAATGAGATGGTCTGCAATGTAACAAGAAAATAAATGGGGACAAAGGAGTAGTGAAAAAGCATCTTTAACTCTCTCTTTTGCATCTCAAGGTAAACAACTTTTACCAGAATTATCATGATCCCATTCCCATTGCTCTGAAAATGTGTCATCTCCTGCTCGTGTCCATTCTATGGTGCTTTTTTTTAATTTTTGGTGGTTATGAAGGAAAGAAGAGTAAATATACCAAGAGGATTCAGATGCTGGTTTTGAAGGCTCGCTGGTTTTGAAGCTGTGATTTTTCAGCTTATTCAGGTTGTGTTTGGATAGTTCTTAGTTGGGACTTTACGTTTATTTCTAGGACGTGGTTTAGTGGTGGGATGGCAGTGCTAGGTTAATGGTTGGACTTTATGATCTTAAAGGTCTTTTCCAACCAATGTGACTCTATGATTCTATGCTTTTAATTGTATGATAGATGTTATGTAGGTGTACCAAAAAGTGAAATGCTGCTCCTGGAAAAAGAGTTGATGCTCTTGGTCTTTCAAGAGCTAGATTTTTTGGGTTTGATAATCAAGCAGATGAAAAATACTTCTGAAGAAATGTCTTTTAATCCATGGTGAAGCATTGGAATGAAGTAGCACAGGGAACCTCATCCTATTCATTGTGCAAAGTCAGACCAAGACAGCAGACAATCAATTGGCATCAAAAATCAAATACTGTTAAACCAGAAGCTCTTAACTGAACCTGCTCTCACTCTTGCTTCGGGAGGAACTTTGAGGAAAAGACTCATAAATGGGAAATACAGAAATTCTGTATAACTGACTTAGAGAAGAGATAGTTGTGATTTGATGAGAAGATCATAGAGCTATCCTAAGAGAAGTTTGAAAGAACATGACTCAGTAATCCTGCCAGCATTGGAGGTGGCAGATGCTAACTCTGCACTTAGCACCTTGGAGCAGATTCAGCATTTACAAGGGATCACTTGGCCAGAAAGACCTAGATGCAGCAGAGAGCTTTGTGTGTGTCCACTGTGTCTTCTCTTTGTGCCAGGGAAAACAGAGGACAAAATCCTGACCCTGTTGAAATCTTTAGCAGAATTCCCATTAACTTCATGGCAGCTAGAGGTTTTGGAATCAGGCATGGCTCTTCAAGGATGAAAACAAGTAGTTTGGTCGTTTTTTTAATGACAACACTCAACTATGGTAAAGAACTGTGATTAATGTAATCACTATTCTCATGCCACTTAACTTTCATGCCCCCATACTGTTTGGGTATTTTTCAAACTATTGGAGGTTTGCAATTCATTTGCTTATTTCTGGTTTATGAAATAATGAAAACCAATCCTGTTAATTAACGGCATCAAGCCTGGATTGGTTTATCACGACCCAACACTAGCTTGTTCTAAGCATTTAGAATCACTAGGCATCTCATCGATACCCATGTCAAACACTATTAGGTTCATGGCACGCTTTGTGAACAGCAGTCTGGTTGGCACTACATGTAAAGTGTACATAGTGAGACTACCAATACGACAAAGTGACTTTTATATGATCCAAAACATAACAAAGTTTAAATTTAGCTCATCGTTAAATAGATCTTTCTTTACCTACCTGCCAGCCCTGGACACATAAACAGGGATATGTTAAGGAGAATTTCTTGATTTTGTTTTGCTTTCTGTGTTTCAGGTCATGGTAAAGAGGTGATATGCATATGGAGAGTTTCCAAGGTTCTTTTGATGGAGCACAGGAGGCCTCACCCTGTTCTCAAATGGCCTCATAGTTGCAACTGATGGTGGGATTCAAGCCAGTCCTTGGACTTGACGCTCTGCTTTTCACCTGTACTGTCCCTTTGGCTTCATTTCAGCTCGTTGCCTACTTGGCAAGGTAATCTTAAAGGAGCAAAAGTTAGTAAACTGTTTGTATTACTAGAACGCTTAGTTGCTGTTAAGCTGGTAGCAGATGTTTAACTGAAAGGTTGGGTAATTTACAATGTGGAGCTTTATTTCAGTTGCCACCTTTCACAGTTACAAGTCTGTAGTTCACCTACATAATGCTCCAAGTGTTTGTGGCCTTGTGCAATTAGGCATGCACAAAGGATTATTAGCTAAAACCTGGGCTGAGAATCAAACCCGCCCTCCATTAGAGCATCGTAAAGAAGAATGAGGAAAAAAACCAGACACAGTAGAGTAAATAAAAATAAGAGTCATTATTATGTCTTGGCATTCTATAATACCTGTCTTGATGTTTTGCCAAACCCTTTGACCAGAAGAAATTGAACTGGGTGATAAAAGACTAGAAGACTCAAGTATCAGCTTGCTTGAAAACTAGGTATGTTGTAGGACATATGATCTGGAGACCTTAGGCAATCTATTTTAAAAAGAATAAATCACAACACGGAATTTATTAGAGTGGAATTTATTATCTGTTATTTTAATGTCGGTAGAAACCAGGAGTGCCACCCCTTCTTACAGTACAAATAACTGACTCATGAAGGCTCAAAATTTATTTTCTATAAAGTTGAAAAGGAGAAAAAAATTCTTAATTTGTGCTTCTTTCCAGCTAATAACCATACTACATGACCAAGGGTAGTGAGGATTTGGGAGGGGATTTTGATTATTTATTTTTTTTTCCCCTGAATATCTTACTGGAGTAGCTGTGTTTTGTGATAAGTATAATGTCTTGCTCCTGGCATCTATGTAACTTCTGTATAGGTAAGAAAAAGGATGAAACAGTAGTAGGGATAGTATTTTCCAGCCTTTAAATAATAATTAAAAAATCAAACTAAAATTTACTTTCTGGGGGCTGTTGTGTTGTCAACTGGTGGCCGGATGCTTGGGCAGACTTTCCCCAATTAGCAGGTTGCGTGCCCCATCTGGTTGGCCAACTTCAGCATTTATGCGTCCTACACGTTACCGCAGTCGAGACTCAAAACAGTAAACGCCTCGGAACACCAAAAGTGCCAGAAGCCACCTTATTTTTGTTGTTATTTTCTGTAATTATACCTGGGAGGATTGGAAAGTTCTAGCCCTTCCCTCCCCCCAAACCTCACTTTTTTTTTTCTCTTTTTTTGGCTTGTTTTTTGTGTTTTGTAAACCCTTGGCAATAGGTACAACAGCTGCCTTTGCACTCGCAGGAGATGAGATCCTTTAGGACACGTACGCTTCCAGCAATGGCTGGTCTCTTCTTCCAGTGTGCATTATATCAGAGGTGCATCATGTGTACGGGCTCCTTGCATCATCTGGGACTTGCCCTCAAGAGCCATTTCCTAAGTGACACGTTCACTATGTGATCTCCCTCCTCGCATTTCTGCCCTCTGCTTGCATTCCCAGTGAACAACGATGCTTTCTGAGCTCTAGCATTCCTCTTTTACCCACCTCGTCCCTGACCTTGCTTTTCCTCAACAAGACTAAACCAGGGCTTGCTTAGCTGAGTCCTGGTTTTATTTTATTTTTTTTTTCTTTTTTTTCGTTCTTTAACATGGAAAGGTCAGTTTGGTTTACTTTATGGTAGAAGCTCTAAGACTTTAATGGAAAAGGTGGGTGCAAGTTGTTTTCATAGGGTTGAAGTAAGGTTAAGCAGAGTTCCCCCAAAGTTTGTCCTGGTGCTGGCGCAGTCTAATATTTGATTTGGAGGAAGGCACCAGCAGCGGGGTGGTAAAGTCAACACATGACCAAAGAAATTACTCAGTCACACTCAGAAAGGGTAAGAAGGAAATGTAGAGGGATCAAACAAAAAAGCAGGCAATCTGACATGGTGGTGGAGCTGTGATTGCAGTGATAGGTGGTTATGAGAACAGTTTTGACTATTGATACATGCTAGATTTTACTGTACTGAAACTGGTTGGGAAAAAGATGCACAAGTTGCTACAGAGAACTGAGTGAAAACATCCCTTCATTGTGCAGTGTTGCCTGAAAAGCAAGTAGATGCACAAGAAATCAAGTAGTATCAAGACAAAAGTAGAGAACAATGCTAAAAATAAAATAATGTAATACCATGACATCTAGTGCTCCCAAATACGTTTTGCTTTATCTCAAATGGGTTCTGATGGAGATGGAAGAAGGGTGGTGAGAATACAGTGCTGTTTGGAGAAGTGTGTGTCTACATAGGAACCTTTAGAGTTCTAACTTGAATAGTAATGAAAAAGTCTTAAATACAGTAAAAAGTGCAGAGAAAGCAAATGATATGTCTATTCACATCTGGTTTTTTGAGAGTATAGAGAAGATTGGTTAAATATGGTTTTGTATGTAACACAATTGATCTATAGTCTATACTACAGGTTACTGTTGACCGACTGCTTTCTGTGTGAGCTTTCTGGGAAAACTGCCCACACCTCAGTGGAGACTCCGCTTAGGAAACATCCCATTGGCTTCCGCAGGCAAATTTCATCATGAACTTTCTCAGCTCTTGAGAACTATCCTCTGCCCAAGCCCTTCTATTGCAGATGAGGACATCTCATGAGACTCTCAGCTTTAGATGTCCATTTCACACCACGTGTTCGTATACTAATTGACATCTAATTCAAAATTAGCTAGGGAACTCGGGAAATGCACTAACCAAAGGCAGACAAAGTTTTACCAGAAGTATGTTGTTGCATTCTTTTTTTCTTTAAGGTTTCCCTGTCCTGTTCTAGCTTGATGTTTTTCTGAGTAGATACAGGTCCATGTGTACTTCACAAAAAGCCTAGTGAGGAGAATGCATATGGTTGGTCACCTCTGATTTATTTCCAGAGTTAGGCTTGTCAGTGAATATGGGGTGGGGAGGGGAACGGAGGTAGTGCTGTGTGTTAGAAATACCTCGTGGGGGGGAGGCGGCTTTGAATCCTGCATGGCTTTGGAAAGTGATAGTAGCTCGGGTGTGAGACAGCGTGCATCCCTACTAAGAAAATGCAAAGAGTCACATTTTTTCCTGTAAAGCAATAGACCCATGCCATTAGATGGACTTTCTGGGGCCTTGAAATAAATACCTTAAGTATAGACTTCTTGTAAAGGCAGTGGGAGGTAAGGTGGCTGCTGTTTATGCCAAACTTGTAACACCTTCTGTTCTTGCTTAATAAGAGTTTGCTGTAAATAAGGTTTCTATCTAGCAAGTCTTGCTTTATGTGGAACTTAGCAGTTGTTTGCCTACAGCTGGGTTTGCTTCTGGCTTGTCTTGTAAAGTGTAAGGTACTTACCTCGCCTTATTTTAGCACAGTTGTGCACTTGTGTGGGGACTGACAGTGGAAGGGTTTCTTGGAGAGTAAGATTGGCTTCTGATCATGAGAGGAGGGGTTGTGGCTGTGGGCATCTCACAGATGAGGAAATGGTGAGGCTTTCCCCGTGCTGCTGCAAGAGATAGCTGTAGAACTTATGGTTATAAGGAGCGTCAAGCATCCTGCGGGGAGCTAGGCTTTCCTTTCACCAGTTTAACAGTACTGCTGCTCAAACACTAAGGCCCAACCCAAATGAAGTCTTCCCTGGCCTGCAGCAAGCTATGCACAGAGCTGCTCGCGTGAGAAGAAAATACAAAAGTCATCTCCTGCTTTTAAAACAAACAAATTTAAAAAAAAACCCTCACAAAACTAACGCCACCGCCTCCCACACCAAAAACTGCAGTGTCATGTATCATCCCCCTCCCCTCCCCCAAACTCCCAAGGCCAGCATTCTTAAATCTGACAACATACTTCTGCTCTAACACAGAAGGAAGTTTCATGAGAATTTAATACCTTGGTCTGAAGCTTCCCACAGAGCAGCTCGTTGGGGCTGCTTCACAGGGACAGGGTAAGCAGTAGGTGATGGAAGGTTTTCCAGCTAGCGCTGGCACGCTCCACAAAGCAGGGAAGGTGTAGAAATGGAGAAACAGATTTAAATGAATAAGCAAAAATAGCCCACCTTCACCAGTAACAACAGAGAAAATACTTTCCATGCTATGTAAGGAGTACATCAACATTTAAGCTGATTAAGATTTGATAAACTACTAACTTCCCCATTTTCTGATAGGAAGGCTGGGGCCCGAGATAAAGCAGTGTCACGCTGGGGAGGGCAAACACCCTAGCATCCAATAAACTTTTTATGCATTTATTTTGTTAAGACTGATTCCCATTTCCTTTGTAACTCTTTGTTTATTAATGAGTTGTCTCATCCAGAGTCCAGCAGCTTGTTTCCACACCAGAGAGGTGGATTTGCACCCCTGCCAAGTGGAGTCAGAGATAACAGCCAGCAACAACAATAGTCTTCCCCGGCCCCTTTGCCAAGAACAATTGCAGAAAGGATTTGGGGAGTAACTTATCACCAGCTCAGGGAGAGGCCGAAGCTCTGCAAGCACAGGGGTTGCTGCTTGCCTGCCACAGATAAACAGCAGGATGCGACCTAGAGCCAAGCTCGCATCGCAGACTTCACCTGGCGCAGGAGGCGGCGGGCACCCATGGGTTAACATAACGTGCTGCAATAACCAGTCAGATATTCCCAGTAGCCTATGGGACAGTAGCCTCATGCAGCAGGCTCTTTTGGAACAGGCTGCCCAGGGAAGTGGTTGAGTCCCCATCCCTGGAGGTGTTTAAAAGACAGGTAGATGCTGTGCTTGAGGACATGGTCTAGCGGTAGACTTGGTGGCGATAGGTTAATGGTTGGACTGGATGATCTTAAGGGTCTCTTCCAACCTTAACAATTCTATGATTCTATAAGTGCCAAATCTGCACTGACAAAAATCCGACACCATTTCAGTCCTGAGGTACAGTCCTTCTGTTCATGGATGCAAACAAGCCCTTGAGTTGGTCAAGCTACTCCCAGTTGAAGCGCTGTGATTTTTCATCACGAGCAAGTCATCGTCACCCTGCTGATGTGAAACCTGCTCACAACAGCTCGCGCCTGCTGCTTGCTGCCTGCTCCTCTTGCGTCTCATTCTGCAAAATGGTGAGCACCAGTTCCCATCCAGTTAGCTGTGACTGATCTCAATGGCTCTGTTTCATGAGGGAAAGAAAGAATTAACAGCCGAGGAAGACTCTCTAACAGCAACGCAATCATGGCCGCATCAAGGCCCTCCCTGAGAGAAGGTCCCTCTCCTAGCTGGTTAAATAAACTCAGGCTTCACAAACCCGGTAAACTCCTTCCACTTGCTCGGCTTTTTGGACAAAGCAGGCACCTTTCTGTAATAGTCTTTTGGATCTAACTAAAACACCCATGAAGACAGAATTCTAGGTATGTGACACAAAGCTCATTATGGTTAATGAAATATGACCCAGTGTGTTTAATTTAACCAAAGAATACAGCAAATCTGGGTGTTTAGAGTGGGAAGCAGGGTGGAATGGTGTCTTGTGGATTGTCTGCTGCGCTGGTCTTCCTACTGCTAAACCCCCCTCGGATTAAGAAGAAATGGGGGCCCGTTATTTTGTTCTGCTTTTCTTCATATGCTTTTCTGATATTTTCTTCATGACCTGACTTGGTGTTGCAAGCCATCTTTCCAGTCTGGCTTGGTAGAGATAATTGTTACTCTTTCCTCTCCCCGCATCTATGCAGATAGAATTGTATTGAAGTCCTTCCATGTCTTCTTCTGTGGATCCTGCTTTTCCATAACTTCAGCCACATCTCTCGATTGAGCTTTAGTTGTCCCACGTGTTGTTCTTCAGCTCTTGCAATAAACTCTTTGCAAGTGTGTGAGAAGCACCTGCCCCCCCTCCCCCCCCCCCCAAAAAAAAAACCCAACCCCCAGGTGTTATGTTCAAACTCTTTTTTGTTTGATCGCACTCCTTTCACTTCACATCCCAGAGCTGGCTTCCATGGAGCATCGTATCCAATTTAAGATTTGTTTCCTTGAGGCAAGAACACAAAATTACTCTCATTTTTTAAACTTTAAATTTCCTGGCATTTTGAAGCCAGCCATTAATGTTATTTTTGTTTCACAACATAGAGGGACAAAAAAATAATGCAGAAAGGGGCTTGCAATAAAATTTTTCAGTACCACTAAGAGATTAGAAAGTTAATGATTTCAGAGGTACATCTGAGTTCAGGGTGGCAAAGTAATGAATTCCTGTGAATCAACAATATTATTGTAAAACTCAAGCATCCAAAATGTACTTGGACTGTAATCTTTGTCCATGAGCCCATCTCAGCCTCCTGTCTTCTCACTCCCACTTTATACCATCACATCTAAAGTTAGACTGTTACCACTGGAGGAAGAAACCACACCTTTCCCCTATCTTCTTCCTTTTTTTTTAAAAAAAAAAAAGGTTCATTTTTGCTTGCTCTATAAATAAATAATAGCCAGTGTGGTGCCAGGGAAGGAAAAACTACATTAGATCACCATGCAAAATAAGAAATTGACACACTTAAAATAAATATTTTTCTTACAGAATGCAACCTCTCTTGGGAGAAATCAACATGTTTGGTGTTCTGTGAATGAAACTCATCTCTTCACTGCAGCACCCCTGGACATTTGGGGCACCTAAATGACAAGACAGAGCAGTGTGAATGCTGTTCGTTGAGCACCACCTCACAAGCTGCTGGTGGGCATCAGCTGCAAGGCCAAGGCTGGAGATGGTCCATGGGCTGCCAAAAGTCCAGGAGGGGACTAGCAGTAACACCCTATTTGTTGCTCTGGTGGCCTTCCGTTGTGCTGGGTGCTCACCAGCAGGATGAGTGGCCCGAGAGACTCTGTCAGGCAAGGGCTGGCACAAGAAGAAAGGATGGAGCATGGGTGAGAAGGAGCTGTGGGGCCAGGAGCTGCTCACATCATCATGATTTTCCACTTGCCTCAACACAGTAAGTAGAGGTTGAGTGTCTGTTCTTCCCCAGTGCCATCCCAGAGCCACCAACATGGATTTAAAAACCCATTAGTATGCACACCCCTCAAGGAACTTGGCTTTTCAGCCCACAGTCTTACCTGATGTGTTTCCAAGCATTCAGCCACGTAAGCGTTAGCAGTGCTGCAGCTTGTTTGATGTATACCAGCTATTTTCACATTAGCAATAAGATGTCAGATTGATAAGCCCGTTGAGTGTTCATGGAGCCTCTTTCCTTCCAGTTTACTACCTCCTTAAGCCTCTTTTTATGCAGTGTTGTTTTAACCTCACCTAAGATTAAATTCTGCTTTTCATTCATATTCTTGTTTTTTACAGGGATTTGAGGAAGCTGGAACACGGTTCCCCATCCTGGATGGAAGTTATCTAGTTCTTCAAAGAGCTGTAGATTTCTTATCACCAGCTAAATACAAATAGGGACCATGAACTGCATTGGATCCCCAAGAGAAGTGGGGGTGTGGGTATGGGTGTGAAGAAACACCCTCCCATGAGGTCAGAAGGGAGCATTGTCATAAATGTCTGTCTAAAAAGTGATCAAATCGTACAGCTGCTTCAGATGCGGCGCGACTCCACGCAGGAACATGCCTGCGACTCCAAAATGCTTCTGATGGCTTTCTGAGCTGGAAAGGCCAAGAAACACTGCTCAGTCACACATAACAGTAAGAAGGAGCCCACAAGAGAAGTTAAGCTCCAGGATGGAGGAGACTTGGAAGTACAGTACCAAGACTGTCAGCTGTTCCTCCTGCAGCTGTGATTACCAGACATATTGGACTGTAACTTATCACATCTCCATCTATGCCCTCAGGATACATTTGGCAGCTCTGGGTGCTTTTTATCTTCTGGCTGATTCCTACCAGAGCTGTCTCAAAGAGATAGAGGGGCTCCACCTCCCAGGACTGGCATTGGCAGCAGCCCTGTATTTCAGATTTGGTGGACACCATCAGTGAATCTTCCACCCTGGCCTTCAGCTGCTTCTGTTAGAGTTGGTTCTTCACACGTTGGCTCAAAGAGGATGGTAAGCAAACAGCTCATCTTTCTCCAGGCCCTTTCACACTCCAAATTGGTTAAGCTCACAACTAAATGCACATCAGGTAACCATGCCACCTTTCTTTTTATCAGAGTAAAGCACTGGAAGTTGGGTAAGGCTTTACAGCTACATTCTCACTTCCTTTCTACATGGGCAGATGCAGCTGTTGTGGCTTTTCTCCCCTCCTGGGAGTGTTAATCTGCTAACACACACAGCAACTGCACCTGGTAGGTGTTCCTGAGGGTCTGAGGAGGAAATAGCACTGAACATGCTCCCTGCACTGCTTGAAGAAGAGCACCTGATGCTTCCTCAAAATAGCATTTGAAAGTGGCAAAGGGAAATAACCCATCCTCCAGCTACAGGTCGAGTTCAGACTTGCTCTAACTGAACCCAGATCTGCAGGTTTCAGTAGAATCTGCCTCCTAGACCAATCAGAGACCGAGAGATTTCTGAGATTTCTTAGATTTGAAACAAATGATGCTATTCTGAGCTGTTGTGGACAACACCTTCCTCAGCAAGTGTATTAATAATTAAATACACTTGTGAAGAAGCAGCTTGCTTTCTGGATGTGGAGGATGCTGAAAGCTTACCAGCACTTCAGACATGCTGCATGCACAGCACCAGGAAAGCTCCCAGCCAAAAAATAAAAAAAGCTATGGATGGGATGGTAGCTTGATTTTGAGGGACAGTTCAGAAGGTGGTGGCTGGAAGCTGCTGAAGCATCAGCTTGAATTTGCCTTCATCTTCCAGAGCTTTCCCTTTAGTTCAGAGGAGACTCCTGCTCACAAACTGTGAGTGGTCCAGCTTTGGAAGGATGCTGTTTTAGAGTGTTTAGTCATTGCCATTGACTGTTCAGGCTCAGCATAAGAGTAACCTGTCTCTGTGTTTTAATGGTCCAAGAAACAGCATAACCTAATGCCCTGATATGATGGTGGGGAGGCCAGTGTCATGGTTTTATTTCTGATATGCTGCTTTCAGCAGCTGCTGTGGTTCCACAGCACATGAGCATAAAAGGAGGGAGGGATGCAAACCTCAAATGTTTCCCCCACCTCTGAAGAGGTGACATCCCTCATGTCAGGACCATGGTTACAGGATACTCTTGAAAATGCCTGTTGTAGGTCATTCAGGGCTGTGTGCTCCTTCCAGGCTTCCTTCTGGGGTGGAAGGCAACAAGGCTGCAAAGGGGGAGGGAGAAGCCCCATCTCTCATTAACCTGCAGGATTTCTGGAACACCTCAGTGGAGTTCAGCATCTGCTAAAAGCTTTTATCAGATCAGCCTGGGACTCAACACACCACCCTTATCCTTCACCTCACTGTCCCAGGGCATGAAGGGAGAGAACAGTTTTTCCACCTCTGGAAGCAGCTTTCATTAGTTACCATTTGAAAGCAGGTTGAAGATTAAAAACAAGTGCAAAAAAGCTAAAAAATCTTTCTAAAATTCAGCTTTAGGTTTTTTCTTTATGGATATAAACTTCTGTGACTGGTGCTTTACTCTCTTGAACATTAACACTTTTGGGGCATATTAATATATGTATGTAACACAGTTGTGGTATATTGACATATATCTTGTATTGATATATAAGTATACATACAGTAGTGTATAGATACAGTATACATACAGTAGTATATATAGTATGTATCTCAATATATGCCTAGATATAGTGCCTATATCAAGATTACCTATATCTAGGTGAATATATGTGTTATAAAATTTGCTATCCATGTTTTGCACTTAGTTTGTATTGTGTATACACAAGAAAGATGGGGAGACGCTGTTCAGTAGGGCCTGTTGTGATAGGACAAGGGGTAATGGTTTCAAAATAGAGGGAGGTAGATTTAGATTGGATATTAGAAAAAGTTCTTTACTGTAAGAGTGGTGGAGCACTGGAACAGGTTGCCCAGGGAGGTGGTGGATGCCCCATCCCAGGAGAAGTTCAAGGCCAGGTTGTATGAGGCCCTGAGCAACCTGATCTAGTTGGGGGTGTCCCTGCTTCTTGCAGGGGGGTTGGACTAGATGACCTTTGGGAGTCCCTTCCAACTCTAATCATTCTATGATTCTATGTATTGATTACACTACAGTCTGCAATAGCCTCTAAGGCTCCAGCCGTGGATAGTGTCACGTACGAATGTACGCTGAAGCACAGGAGGACGCTTCTGTCCACCAACTGCTCCTTTCTGTGCTGTTGTGGCTTTGAGGTTTTTTCCATCTCTTCACTGGTTTCTGATTCAAGACAAACCCACTTTTTCTTCTTCCCCCATCAGTGGCTGGTGTCTTCTATCATGCACCAAGAGTGCTTTCTGCTAAAGCCTTTTTCAAAAGCCAAGTACATTTTATGAACTAATTCCTCTCTCTTTTTCCTCCCTGTTTTATTTGACAGAGTTATAAAATTCTTCTGCTCTCTGACCTTTCTAACTAATATTTTAGTCATGGTCATTGACTGACAAAGCAGAGTCTTTAGGTACCCGGTGTATCACAGTGGTGCCTTGTAAGAGCAGCTACAAATATGCAATTTTGCACAGCAGTACTATGTAAAATGAATAGCTTACCAACTCTAATCAGGTCTATTTCCTTCAGTGGGATCCCAGGACAATCAGTATAAGAAATGCAGCATACAAATCCCACCTACTCCTTCTCAGTGTCTTGTTTCTGTCAGCCACTGAAGATGTGTGTCATAGTCGGGACAGTCAGGAAGATAGAAAGTAAAAGTAAAGGTAAAAAGAGAGTCGAGATGGGTTGAGAGGAGTCAAGAGATGTACTGTTACAGCCAGCTTTCTTTTATCCTCTCCGTATCTCACCGCATTATAATCCAATTGGCACACACAAGACAACACAGTTAGCAACAAGCATTTCATTGGATGACTCTTTCTCTGTTGCAGCTTTGATGAGCTGCCTTCTACTTGGCAGTCCAGGAATTCTTTATCTTGTTTCTCAGCTCTTCTTGTGAATTTCCATCCTCTTCAAGGGCACATGGGTATCTGCTCGATGTCAGCATTAAACTCACATCCCGCTCCCTCATATTCCAATCTCTTGGACCAGCTGCTACTCTCCACAATGTGAGCAGGAAGAGACAGGGAGGAACCTCTAAAGATAGGAGTGATCCAAAGCCTCGGATTTCAGTGTATCCTCCAACTCTGTAAAAGTTTGAATATGCATCTCAAAGTTATGACTCGGGTTCCAGTCAGTGACCAGTGATAGAACCTGAGGGAACAGCATGAAGCTCTGACAGGGGAGGTTTAGGCTGGATGTCAGGAAGAGGTTCTGTACAGAGAAGGTGGTTGGGCACTGGCACAGGCTCCCCAGGGAAGTGGTCACAGTATCAAGCTTGGCTGAGTTCAAGAAGCATCTGGACTATGCATTCAATCCCCTGGTCTCACTTGTCTGTCCCTGTGTGGAGCCAGGAGTTGGACTCGATGGTCCTTATGGGTCCCTTCCAGCTCAGGAGTTTCTGTGATTCTGTGATTCTGTAGTAGTGATTGTAATCCAAAAGCAGTTATTGTTATGTTAGAGTAATTGTAAGTCTCCTTTCACCTGCAACTACTGAGCATGCAAGGCTTGGAAGGGTGACTCACTGCAATAAAGTCAACGATGCTTGTTGACTTACGGAGTTGTTTCAAGGAACTAAGCTTCCTTCTTCTGGTATCTGAACTATATCAGCAAACAGAGGTCCAAGCCAGATGTCATTGTGGTGACAGATGTTAATAGTAATCACAGATATTAAACCCCTTATTTTTCAGCAGGATTTCTCTTAATTATATTTTGCAAAGTCCATATTTTAATGTTTCCCCACACAGTAGTGTTGCCCAAATAGAGCTGCATGGCAGATTGAGTGAATATGTTAAAGGAACAGGAAACAACAAACTTAGGGGAAGAATAAAGCAAAGGTTAATCATATGCTAGGAGTTGTTCCTAAATTTGCTAGCTGCAGTGCTTAGTACAACGTACTTGTTATTCATGACATCTTTTTTCCCAAAGTAATTTGCAAGTATTAGAAAAGGAATCATCATATCATTGATGTCAGTTAGGTATACATTTCTTTTCAGGGAAGCAAAAGTTGTACAGTGACTCATCAGAAAGGTTTAGCATTTATTGTGTCCCTCCCAACCTGGTAGTGCTGTAGGCTTCAGTTTGGATCCTTCAGCCTGTGACGACTGAGGTAGGCTCGTGTGGGTAGGGCCTGTCCACCGACGGTGTTGGAGGCTCAAGTCAGCCACCTGTCAGTCACACGCTGACAATAAAAGATGCACTTGAAAAGCAGGATCTTCCATTAAAAAAAAAAACCAACTTCCATTTCTAAACAAGCTCTATGTACATAGCTGTATCTATGAACAGAGAACCCTGTATTGCCTTCGCTTAGAGATAACAGAGAAATAAAACGTAGGCAGGATCACACCTCAGCGAATGAGACTGGCACCCTGGTCATGGGCGATACCCAGTCCAGGAGGATCTGCCACACATCAAACGGGATCCAGAGCCTGTCCACATGTGGGGTGGATGGCTTGTGTGCTCCCTAAGGTACAGACAAAATGTCTTTCAGTTTTTCTGGTATTATGGTCAAATGATATTGTGGCCAAAACAGTTGTTCAGGCAGCCTTTGTTCTGATCTATCTCAGTCAGACAGTGAGGAAAAATATTGATTCGTTTCTGTCCTGAGTCTGAGATTATGTTTTTTTTTCCTGTAGGTACAGGTCCTAGGACCAGGTGTATATTTCCAAGCAAAGAAAGGCTGTCACACAGGTCTTTAAGTACAAATATTCCTTGACATGTAAACCTGAGTGGTAAATATTTATCGCTTCTTCCTGGTCACTTTCCCTGCCATCTTCTGAAGCACCTGTACTCTGTAGGCAGGAGACTCAGCTCTGTTCTTTGCTTGAGTTATTCCAAATTTACACTAGACCTGGAATAAAATATATGCAGAATGGATTGGTTATATCTGAATTAAGTGTCCGACTAAATGTCACACAGGTGCTGCATCTCAACCCTCGGTTTCCTCTCCTTCTCCTGCTCCCATCATCCAAAACATGCTTAGCCCTTGGCTGTTACTGTCCTAGTGTTTGTGGAGGGCAGTTTAAAGCCCTAAGATGCTGTCTCAAAGTCGAGTGAGTCTTCCCAAAGAATTACACCTTTCTTGATGCTAACATTGTAATTTGGATGAAAAGTTTATCCACTTTGCCTGGCACCTCACTGCTGTGAGAGGAAAGGTTCTTTCCTCATTTGCTAGAGGGTGAGACCCACACCTGTTTACATTACTCCATGTGCCCCGTGCCAGAGGGAATGATTGTTCAATGCCTACGTTGCGTTATTGATTTAGCAATACGATCTGCTTCCCATCACAGACTCCACGTAGTGCTTTGTACCTCTGAAAAACAAGTAGTTATGGCTCCGTTTCTGCTGTTTGCAGAGGATGAGGGTTCTTTAGTGTGAAAGAAAGCCAGACCTTGAGCCAGTTGCTGGGCTTGAGTATGTGAAATCTTTGATTAGTATAAATAATAAAAGTTCACTAAGCAAAGTGTGAGGCTAACTAGACAATTTAATATCATGAAAACAAGTTAAGATTCTCTCCCTTTCCCTTCTCAAGCAGGAAGATGAGCAGTAGGATATGTGGAATAAAATGTAGTTTATTTAGCTGAAGGTTTTGTAGAGAATGAAGCCTCAGAACAGTGTTGGCTGGTGATTGACTGTCTTGAAGATGAATGTTATGACCCCCTACAAAGGGTGAGGAACTGGCAATAGCTCCTTGTGAAAGATTTTCCATTAGGACTGGGCTCGACAGAAACAGAACTTGTGGTGTATTTTGCCACTGGCTGGACCATAGAATCAAAGAATCATAGAAGGGACCCATAAGAGTCATCAGGTCCAATTTCTGGGTCCACACAGGGCCAGACAAGTCAGAGCCTGTGACAGACTGCATCATCCAGATGCTTCTTGAACTCAGCCAAGCTTGGTGCCCTGACCCCTTCTCTGGGGAGCCTGTTTCAGTGCCTGACCACCCTCTCAGTACAGAACCTCTTCCTAACATCCAGCCTAAACCTCCCCTGTCACAGCTTCGTGCCATTCCCTTGGGTTCTATCACTGGTCACCAAAGAGAGGAGATCGGTGCCTGCCCCTTCATTCCCCCTCATCAAGAAGCCATAGAGAGTGATGAGGTCTCCCCTCAGCCTCCTCTTCTCCTGGCTGAACAAACCAAGGGACTTCAACCTCTCCTCATAAGACTTCCCCTCCAGACCCTTCACCACTCTTGTTGCTCTCCTCTGGACACTCTCCAATATTTTGGTGTCCCTCTTGTACTGTGGCACCCAAAACTGCACCCAGTACTCAAGGTGAGGCCACACCAGCACAGTGTAGAGTGGGACAATCACCTCCCTGGACCGGGTGCTCCCTGGCTACACTTGGTACTTCCCTGTTTCATAGCAGTGGGTCCAGTGGCATGTTCTGTATGAAATGGAAGAAGAAATTAGATTAAACTGTTCAAATGCTAGTGGTACGATGTTCTGAGCTGTCAGTGGCAGCTGCTGCTCTGGCCTCTTTGCAGGCTACTGCCGTTTTCCTGCGGGATGCCACACTGGAGGCTGTGTACCTCAGTGACAAGTCCAGCATTCTGCCCAGATAACTGATTGTCTTCCTTTTGTTTTCAGAAGATTTCTCATCTCCCTTGAGGAAGAATTCATTGCTGCAGATCAGCCTGGGAAGAGGAAAAGATGACAAACGTGCAATTTTAAAGAAGCTGCACTTGTGTGGTGGGCTGCTTTCTATAAAATGTAAGTTGTTCCAAACATTGAACTGTAACTGCCTCATTATAAGACTTTTAATAACATTTTTACATGCAGAGATTTACCAAATTGTGTTCAAGCTTATAATAAAAATATTTTATTTAATACCTTTTAGCAGTAGGCACACATATAGCCTATATATCACAGTAAGATGGCAATCAAGGAAGAGTATTTTGTGTTTTATCACATAGACTGAGCGTTCACAGAAAAACTAGTATGTTTAGTTTTGTTAAACTGTTTGAAGTATCTGAGTTTTTCTTTGAAAACATCAACATGGAAAATTAATTTCTCCCTGGATGAATGCCTAAAGCTACAGTCACCGATATAGTTGTATTTACCCAAGGATTAGATCAGAAATATAGGTACCTATTACTTTTCTAGAAGATTAAATGTGCTAGAAACACATTTTTCAATAGATAATATTAAATTCTGTCTACACAAAGAAAAATTTTTCTCATTGAGAATAATGTTTCCAAAGCCTGTGATTGTTAATGCAATTTAGAGCAAACTGAAATGGCAGGGCACAGTTACTGCCCCCAAAACAGAAGTTGCTGCTTATGAACCATTTGGCTGCATAAGGAGAACGGCAGAAAAGCTGATGAAACTATGCTGGCTACAAGCATCTGAAACAAATCCCAAAGATCCTACCACAGACCCTCTTTCTATCTTGTGAAGGCGCAGTGGGAATAGATTTTTTTTTTAACACAGTGCTTAACGAGCGTGGTGTTTTCATATCTTTCTCCACCTAGAAGGAGTTAAACAGGTCACTCAGGTTGAGCTAGAAAATGTTAATTTGGCTAAATCATCGTCCAGTCAAATATTTATATTTAATCACTGATATCTACAGTCCTCTCTTTTTTTTTTTTTTTCTTTCTTCAGAAAGACAGTTATAGACATTTCCAAAGAGTTCCTAGACAACTCCCTGTGTTCAGGGGAATGATGGCATGCGTCTCTGCTAGCTTTGGCCTCATCTTGTTTGAAGACTTGCTTTTCTTGGGGTTTCTGATATTATTTTTCCCAATTTCCTCTTTCTTTTCCTGCCTTCTTTGTCTCAAGCACTCTTCCTTCCTCTTCTTGGTTTCAAAGGAAATATCCCTCCACATTCTTTCTTTAGCCTTCTGACCATATAGCCAAATACTTCCTAAGTGCTTTGTGAAGCTCTCACCTCCTCAACAACATCCTTTACTCTCTAGGTTACAGCGTGATCTCTTGCTTTAACATGTATGACTTTGTGTGTAATAAAATATCCAGCTTACCAAGCAATTAACATCCCCTAAAATAGTTCTGTCTGATGATCTTTGTCTTATTGCTATCAATAAAAAGGTGTAAGTATTGACAACCCCTTCTGAGAGCTCCTCTCACTACCGACCGGTTGCTCCCCAGTGAGTACCATTTTGCAATGCGGAGCGTGCTGTGCCCTGCAATCCCCGATTCCCGTGGCAGCCCCAGGTGGAGTTTCCCAACCAGGGTAATTTACAGCTGCTCTCCTGCTCCTGAGTTAAGTGGGTGACCACCTGGCCTCCAGTCAGTTGCCAGCTAAAGAACAAGAGGCTTAGCTGTGCATTGTATCTCCTACCATACATTCTAGGTCCTGTAGCAGTGACCTGCATGTTGATGGACTCAGGTTCCTTCTTTTTGATTGATTTTCCCTTTGTCTGTATGGGTAGCTACCCTGGCTCCCCCAGATCATGTGCATGGTCACCACCTTCTACCTTGGAAGTTTCTTGTCTTCCTTTCTCAAATTCTTGTGCTCTACTGCAGAACATGCCTCTGGTTATCTTGCTGCTTCTTTTACCTTGCTGGTCTCACCTTATCTCTTTTACAAAATATTTTACTTAACTGTCTCCAAACCTTCTTCCTACCAGTGCTGTGCTGTTCCTCTGGTGGTGTGTAGAAAAGTCCTGTCTGTAGACCCATTCCATCACCAGGAGGTTATTTTTCTTGTACTTCTTGGATGGGTCTGTCATGTATGTGAAAGAGAAAGGAGGGTGAATTTACCTTGATTTAGAAAGAAACACAATGAGTATTTAATATGTATTTTTTTAAAATTTCTTTCATTTACCATGTGATAATTAGAGTTTATTTTATAATCCACAGAAGAGTGTAATACAGCAATTTGATGATTAATTTGCTTCCACAGCAAAAGAAGGGAGGTACTGAGAAGTATGTGTATAAAGAAGCGAGGCAAAGCAGTAAGATGAGAGCTAAAATTAAAGAAAGACATTGTTGTCTTGGTGAGAGCAAGAAAGGCAAAAGTCCTCGTACCAGAAGTGCAAAATTGTAGGACAGAAGAGCTAAGTTTGAAGGGAAGGAAGTGCATGAGGAAGGCATTTGCATTTAAAACCTAATCAGCTAACTTCCACTTAAAAGGGTGGGTATTTGCTTTATTCTTGAATCTCTGGACATTCCTCTTTGCTTCTGTGAAACCTTAAATATTGCATTTGACATCAGCTGTTACAGGGAAAAGCAGCTCGTTACTGCTCCAAATCACCCAAATTAGATTATGTGACTTACTGAAAGTATAAACCAAACATTAAGTAATGGCAGCACTGTCAGTTAGAATTACAGTCCTCCATAGTTTGGGGTCCTCTTTTCTAAAGAGAGGTGGTGTTGCAGCTAGAAAGAGAGAAACTAAGGGGAAAAAAATATCAAAAATTGCTCTTATTGGTCCCCTAAATCACAGCTGGCTTCAAAAGAGCAACACTGGAGTCCAACTTTTCTTTGGGTGGATATTGGAGTATGCTTATTATGAGCCACCAGAAGGGTACAGGGCAGATCAGGGAGAAAGTGCTGATTAAAAAATAATTAAAAACAGTTTTCTTGCTACACAGCATGTAGAGTTGGCCAGAAACTGAGTAACTCTGTCTACACAAGTGGGTTTTTTTGGTTTCTTTTTTCCCGATCTTCATTTACCTTCTGGATGTCTCGGGACAATTTACAATTCTGGTTGTGCCTGCAGACCCTGTTTCTCGTACTTCAGTTGGGTTGGGGTTTTTTAGGGTACTCATAGAAATGAGAGGGGCTCCATAATGTGTCAAGTGTCACAATGGACCAGCATTCGTACTGGCAGATAAAAGCAGCTGCAGGTTACTTAAGAGGGTGTGTGCAGTGTAATGGAAGAGAATTCAAGCATGGAAAAAAATAGCCTCCAGTATTCCATCATTAAGAGGAGCAACATTAAAGCAGCTGCAGAATTAATAGACAGGAAATTCTTTCTTTATGATCCATGAAATCTTCAATCCATATTATCTTATTCTTCCTAACAACTTCTAATTGCATAACTGAATTTCCCTGTTTATTAATTTTGCGGCATAGTGCCTTACAATTGAGAGTAAATTGCCTAAAAGCAAAATTCTGTTTCATTTGACTGAACCGTAGGAGGACCATGGAGTGAGCAGAATTTCCAGCAATTATACATTCTCTTCCTGCAGTCAGTGGAGAAACCAACTATTGAAACCGGATTTTGTGGCCACGGTGGTCAAAGTCCCACAGAGATAGTGGTCAGCCAACACAATGAGCAGACGTTTCCTCCAGAAAGAAGAACACTCGTTTGCCATGAGATTGCTCTTTCCTTGCTGTGCCATTTTCTAGCCTGTCAAACTCGTAACATTTTGTGGGTGGCAAAATGATGTCATTTTATTCAACAGCTTGTAGTAATTTCCACTCCCAACCCTTCATGAGAGGTACAAATTACCAAAGAAAAAGGGCTATAAGCTTACAGATGGCAGTATCGCTTTTCTTTTCCATTGAGATCACAATATCCTTTTTTTCTAGCTGAATGACAATTGTGCTGTCACTAAAATTACATAATGCTATGTCCCCTGGGGGGTTGTAGATTGGGATTCAAAGGACAGCTGTCAAAATACAACTTGCTCTATTCTGAGCTTTGGAAGCCTCTTAGGGAGTCATACACACGAGTTTGTCCTTTTCTTTTTTTTTTTTTTGGTGGATTATGGATGGAGTAAGTGGGGAAACCACAGTTGCATAGCAAGTTAAGTGGCACACCTGAGATGTAAATAGCGCACTAAATAGCAAGCTAGTGCTTGCTGTAAATCGTGGGGGCCAAAAGGAGGGGACCAAAACACAAATGCCAGCACTGGGCTGACTCAGTGGGATTTGATGGCCTGTGATAAAACTCTTCTTTCCCTTTGTTTTGGGTACTCTAACACCGCACAAGGTGTGGTAAAAACTGCTCTGATCTTCCAGGTTTTGTCTAATGTCTTGAGTCACTGCACTGCGGTACCCTTCTCTGCTGTAACTTGCTGTGGGTGTCTGGCAATTATTAGGAACAAACATCAAAGAGTCTCAGTGCAGTCTTTGAATGTGATCAAAAAATGAAGTTGAATGTTGGAAAAAGTATCTTAGTTTGGGTAGATGTTGTGGTTTAGCCTTGGTAGGTGGCTGAGCCCCACATGGCCACTCACTCTCCCTCCTCCTCCCCACTCTCCACTGTGGGATGGAGAGAAAATCAGAAGGGTAAAAGTGAGAAAACGCATGGGTTGAGATAAAGGCAGTTTAATAGGTAAAGCAAAGGATGTGTGCACAGGCAAAGCACAAGGAATTCATTCACTACTTCCCATGGTTCAGCCATCTCCAGGTGAGCACAGCTCCATCACATGTACTGGTGACTTGGGAAATCAAACATCATCAATCTGAACATCCCCTCTTCTTCTTTCCCCCCTGGTCAGCTGGGGTCTGTTGTCATGGCTGTGTCCGCCTCCTGCCTCCCCCCCTGAACCACTCACTGGTGGGATAGCATGAGAAGCAGAAAAGGTCCTGGCTCTGTGGAAGCTACTGTGCTCAACAGTAGCTAAAGTATCCCCTTCATTATCAACACTTCTTTTTTTCAGCACAAATCAAAAATACAGCACCTCAGGAGCTACTACAAAGAAAATTAACTCCATCTCAGCCAAACCCTACTTGAGTAAGTCAAATAGGCGGCCAGATTTCCATTTGAAGGAATGGACCAGAACAGAGCAGGCGTTGTGACGGCCACAGCGACTCCTGAAAGGTTATTCATATTCCATCTCAAAGAAACATGCATCTGCCATTTTCACAAGATGAAAAATATTTATTTAAAACCTTTCCAAAGGACAGAAGTCAGCAAAGTTCAACACAGCCAATGAAGGTCTTACAATGATATAAGCGGGAGGCCCAGATGATTGAGCTACTTGGCCTGGATGATGCATGTGGTACTTCTTCCTTGGAGGTCTTGGGCAGCTTCTTGCTTTCCTTCACTGCTTCCAGATACTAGCATCCTCTGCTGCCACAGCTTCAGCTGCTGGTGTACTTACTAGAAACAGGAAGCACTTAAGAAAACAAGCCTGGCTTTAGTAAAGCTCTTGAAACGAGGCAAAATATAAGTGAGGAATGGGAAGCTGAGAAAAATAGAGCAACAAAGCTGCTTCTGAGGGTCATTTTCCCTACCTGAAAATAGTCCTGTATTACTATATGAGTATAAATGAGAAAACAAGCGTGGCACAGACATTCATGTGGCTCAGGCTTTGGTTTTCAGAACACTTATTTGGGGGCTTTATTAAGCAGGGCAACCATGTGCTGTGACCTTTTGTCCCAGGTCCTGACTGCTCATCTGCTCCATGGTGATGCTCAAGTGCTTACCCTGGGACAGGCATCTGCACAGTTCAGCTCCTGCCTGTACTCGTGGCTGGGAGGAAACCCCTGCTGATGAGACTCACCCCATATGTGATGTGCCTTCACCTCATGGGATGGGACAGGAGTATGGTTTGGGTTGTGTGAAACCTCGGTGGGTGTTCTTCCAAGTAAATGTAGAGAGACAACACTTGCCACTAGGAGAACCCCATCCTTGGCATGTTCCCAAAGCAGTTAATAGAAATAGAAGGATGAGAGCTAAAAAGCTTATCAGCTCCAAAGGCAGAGGGAGAAGGGAATTGGAGTGAGGTGGTGGGCAGGGTAATTGAATTTTAATCAATATCCAAATCAGCAAGCAGGAAACACTAATTTATATGAGCAATATTAATCTTATTAGCGTTTTATGGAGACGAGAGAGGTATTCTCAGAGAAAGATTTATTCTTACAGGTAGTTCTGACCTAGCAGTATTTCTTGCTAATTGACGGGAGTTTAACCATAACCTGTACTGGTTCATCTTGGGAACCTTGAACCATTACACTCATGTTTCTACTAAGAAAGTGATACCATATTTCTGTCTTTTTTATGTAGCCTGTGTCTTAGATGGAAACATTAAATTCCCATAATTATTACAACTAATTTCAAAATAGCTTTTAATCAATTTTAATGAAGAAAAGCAGATTGATTAATATTCTAATTTAATTTAAAAGTGTATTTTTAAATGTATTAGATGTACAGAGAAAAAGCAGACCCAAACAAGCACTCGCACGGTAAAGAAGCCAGCTTGCTCAACAAGAGGCGATACTTTCGGTGGTTAGACAGCTCACCTGGTTGTATCGGATCACAAGGACAGACTGTTCAAGGTCTGAGAATTAGTCATTCTTACCCTCTCTGATACTGCCTTCTTATTTAAGGGGGGGGTCTGGTGGTGCTTTCTCATATGCTGCAGGTGGGAAATAATCTGCACTTGTCTTTTTTTTTTTTCCCTTTTGAAGTCATGATTACTCAGTCACTTAATTTGAAGGCACAGAAATAAACTTTTTTTAGAAAAAAGGCTACTAATGTCAAAGGACAGATTTGTACTTAATCTCTGATTCTGGTGATTAGCTACTGTTCTGGATGATCTAGGTACTTTCTAGCTTGGCAATAAATGCAGTCTGAGTATTTTGTAGTTATTTCATATATATGTTGTAGAGATTTTTGCAAGCCTAGTTTTGATGCAGGTGGTAGCTTTCAGAAGTAATTTGTATTTTTGAAAGTAAAGATATTTCTAATTTTAATTTTTAGGTCGGTGTGTTGGGTTTTTTTTTAACAAATAATTCCTATTGGCCGTAATGATGTCCCTTGCAAAGATGCTATGGCTTACAAAGCAAACTAAGCAACTAGAGTCAGTGTTTGCTCTAAGTGGAAACTGGCCCAGGCAGCAAGGTGGGTATTGTATGACATGTGCATGGGCAGCAAAGTGAGCTCCTTCTTGGCATCAGTCCTGTGGAAGAGGTAATTGTTAGGAGCATTCAGAGAAGAGGTAATGTGGGTAAGGAGGAGTCTGGAAGGCACAATACGAAGCAAAGCCTACCTGTCTGGACACATTAGTGCACTTGACTGCAAGCAGCAGCTTGTCAGAGAGGGGAGAGGTGCCAGGCTGAGCCTGTCTTGCTCAACCAGGCGTCAGCCCTGATGCTGCAGGAGCGCAGATGTCTGCAGGGGTGGATGTGCAAGGTACAAAGGCCAGCCTCGTGTGCCTCCACCTGCCTCTATGTGTACATCCTGATTTATTTAGTCGCCTCGTATTTTTATCAAAACACACCTTCTTCTTCAACTAGGCAACTCACGGATTTTCACCCACTTTGCTATCCCAAACTCAAGGACTTGGATTAAAAAAACCCTCTAAACCAGAATGAATTTAAATTGGAGCAATTATAGAAATACACTCTTCTGTATTCTATCAGCTCGCAGTTCTCTTGTATGGATTCTCTTATTTTTATTTGCTACTCCTATTATTATTATTACTTACTGCTTATTGTCAAACTGCTGTGCCTCGAGCATCCCCCAGCAGTGGCAGCGCCTGTCCCCTTCCCTCAAGAGCAGGAGGGAAGCGTGGGACAAGAGTCCCAAGGAGCTGAGACCTCTTCCCACCTGGACACAGCTTTCTTGCAGAGGCACAGCACGCTTCCTAACTGGGCCGGTACCACCCTTGTGCTATGCATGTATACATATATAATCACAGAATCACAGAATATTAGGAGCTGGAAGAGACCTCCAAAGATCATTCTGTCCAACCCTCCCTGCTTGAGCAGGATCATCTAGATTAGATCACAGAGGGATGTGTCCAGATTGGTCTTGAATGTCTCCAGAGAAGGAGACTCCACAACCTCTCTGGGCAGCCTGTGCCAGTAATCCGTCACCCTCACGGTGACAAAGTTCCTCTTTATATTAAGATGGAACCTTTGATTTATTTAAAATATTTTTACATATATCAAAACCGTAACATCATTGTGGTTTAAATTTCGATATGAATTTATATGCTAACATGATATGTAGGTGTAATATTAACTATCATACCTTATATATAAATAATATATGACATGTTATATATATTAAATAAATTAATTAAATTAAATATATATGTATACATATATCATATATCATATATCATATAGTATATGTTATATATAGTTATGTATATATAAACTTAGTTTA
>VXBZ01010971.1:59688-144321 GCA_013399135.1 Heliornis fulica | reverse complement strand
GGCGCGGCGCGCTCCTGCCCGCCTCTTCCCCCGTTGACGTGGCGGCGGAAAGCGGCCGGGCCGGCGGCGGGGGGAGGCCTCGGGGTCGCGCCGCCCAGAGCGCGCGGGTCGGGTTGGGCGCCATCCCCGGCGGTGGCGGGGGAGGACGCGCGGTACATGGCAGCCGGGGGTTGGGGGGAGCTGAAAGCGAAGTCTCGGTGTGCCCGGCCGGGGCCTCCGGAGCCGTGCTGGCCCTGTCGAGGGCTTCGGCCGGGCCGCGCTGCGCCGCGGTGTCCGCCCCCTTCGCCGGGTTGGGGTGCGTGGGCGCCCGAAGCGGCCCCGCCTGCGGCCTGGGGGTGAAGCCGCTCGGCCGGGCGGAGAGGAGGAGAACTGAGGCAGCCCTGGTCCGCGGGGGCTCTGCTGGGCCGGAGTCGGCCCCGGTCCCCGGCGTCTCTCCCTGTGCCCCTCCCCGGACCGCGTTTCACACGTCCTCAGAGGCACCAAGAGCCCGTGGCCTCGGTGTGTGTGAGGGGGTTAGTGGCAGTGCGGCGGCCGTCCCACTGTGCCCCGCTGTCTCCCAGGCGTTTTCACTGCAGAAGTTACAGGTTCTCCTTCAAGCGTGAAACGTGATGTTGGGTTAGTAGCGAAAGCAGCATAGTGCCAGTGCCATGTGCCCCGCAGAGCTGGAGAGTTCTCCGTTCGCAGGAGACCTGCGAAGCTTTTGACCCAGACTGGTACGGTCCGACATAAGAAGAGTTGAGACCGGTGGGAGAACAGGGCTTTGCTGGATGTCACAGCTGCCAGGGGACATTATGTCTCATCATCTCTGGGCTGCTCCTTCTACTTTTTCTTGATCTCTTCCCTTGTCCCATTTTATCAGACTTAGTTGGGGTTATTGGAGATTGTTGTTGTTGTTAGGTTGGGTTGTGGGGTTTTTTCCTTCTTAAAGCTTTCTTCGATAAATAAATAGAACAAAAGTTGTGTTTTGATCCATTGGTACACGGTGCTGTTTAGGCATGTGTAAGTCATGATGCTCTTTGAAAATCCGCAGCAGCAAAGGATTTCCTTTAAAAACCGAGGAGCTACATTTTTTGTTATTAGCATCAATGTGTTTATGCCGTGCAGAATGTTAAGCAAAAGCTTGAAAGAACAGCCGCCTGCCTTTGTTCTCAGAAGATCACAAAAGTGGAGGACTTGCTGGTGAAGGACCTTTGCCCAAGAGGGCTGTAAGGCCTAAGAAATGCCTAGTGTTTGAGAGGGGTGCTTGTACTCTCTAGTCCTTTTGTCATCAGTGGGATCAGATAGCAACCTGACAACCCTGGAGGCTTTATTAGAGCCTCTCCTAGGTGACACCTTCTCATAATGCTTCTCACAGAGGTGTACGTTTTGGCACTGCTCGCTGTAGTTACAAGGGACAAGCCAGACAACCCCACCATTCAGCTAGGATTGTTTTGGAGGCTGCTAATGTTGCATTGTGTTTCTAGTAAGGGATGGGTTGGAACTGACCTAACTCTGGTATTCTTGAAACAAATGTTGCTGTGAACCTGTCTCACAGCAGGATGCACCTGAAGATGCGGGGTTTGTTTCAAATATTGCGGGCTACTCCACAAAGTCATTTGCTGTCACATTGTAAGGTTTTAGATCATCAGGCTGTCCCCCATAGTAGCTACGCTTGACAAGGGACAGAACCATGAATAGGCCACACTCTCAGTGACACTGGGTATTTGTAAGTTGGCCATGCCTGTTATGTATCTGCAGAGGAATGAGGTTCCCCTGATTCTGTACTTGGAAGGAATCTCAAAAGAGTAGTTTCACTGTGTGATTTTGACCATTACAGATCTTCTCAACATTTGTGATCTCTTAGTAGTGCTCAGGAAGTCTACTAAGCCAAAGCAGATTTGTTCACCAGAGTTTGTTGCCATTGAATTGAACTCTGTTGATTGTATTTTACCTGGGTTGTTTTGTCCAGACCGAGACTGTGCCAGTGCTGCTTGTACTGTATATCTGTCAATCCCAGGTTCAAACAGCCTTTTTTTTGGATAACAATTTGTCCTGTATCTTGCTGTGGGGCTGCCTTTGCTAGCTACAGAACTCAGGTTCAGCTGGTGGTCCCCAGAAATGTCTTTGTTCTTCACTGACTGCAGAGGGCTCATTAGTAACTGCAGTTTTTGACATATATGGTCCTTGGGTAATTTGTCACCCCTTTTTGTCATGGTCCAGGAAGCCCACCATCCAGTTTTCCAGAGGAGAAGCATTGATACTGTGGGAGGAGTACTGACTTGTCAGCATCAGGTGACAGCCTGATACTCTGTAGATCCTGCTACAGCAAAATAATATCCATGCCCAAACACTTTGTGGCACGTGTTGCTCAGAGTTAAAATGGCAACTTGTCTGCAAACTCTTAGAAACAATGTCCTTCCACCCATACCTGCTGATGTTAGCAGCGTACAAGAAGCAGAGTTTTGGTTTGCTTTTTTTTGTTTGCTTCTTTTGGAAAGGTGGATCTTCCCCATGGCCATGTTAGTCTTTTTTGGACCTTCATTGACATTTCTAACCAGATGAGGAATGCTTGTGCCTTCCTAGCCCCTGTAGGGGAGGAAGAGTGGGACTCCTCATAGATGCCCAGGCCTCCACCATCCCCACTGTTGGAACTGGTTGCTCCTCCATCCCTACTGATGTCATGTAGAGTGGTAGCAGTGAGAGATTGTGTAGGTAGTTGGGTCTGAGGAAGGCATGTGATGTCATGTGGTCATGCTGTCTTTGGTTTTGACTTCTCTGGTTTTACATATTCTGCAGGTACACCTTATTTAAAAAATTTAAAAAATATATATTTTGGGGATTGTCTTGTCTTGTATTTCCTTCTGTGCAATACTGATTCTTTTTTTAAATGAGTGACTAATGATCATAGGATCTGAAGAAGGAGCGGGGAACTTTGTGTATGGCAGAGATTGTGGTGTTAAATGTGGACATGGCAGCTCTGTTCTGTGCTTAAAAACCAGCAGGTTAATTACTTGACATTGCCTTACCTAGTTTCCCATGCTCCGTTCTTTAACACCAGTGTTTAGTATTCACTCAGTCCTTAAAATCCCCCCACAGCTGCTTGAGGAAGGAACCAGGGAATCCAACATGCTCTTCTTGAGCTCCATGAAAGTGTCGACTATGGAAGTACTCTGAAGTTAAATATTTAAGGAATATTTGGGTTTATTAACAACGTGTTGCATCCCTCCACCATGACAATTCAGAATAAGATATGGGAGGTTGTATTTCCCCACATAGTGGGAGTACAGGTGACCCACTGTGACTGACTGTAACAGGACCATATTGAGGTCAGAAGACATTCTTTTTGTTGAGGCAAATCTCAAGGTTTGAGGGTTTTTATACCCTCATGACACCAGGATTCCTGGAAGGCTGTGAATCTATGCAGGCTCCCCACAAGTGGACTCAAAACCAGTTGTACAAGTGAAACTCTTTTAAATGGGAGCAACTTTCTCCAAAGTAGTAACGGTGTTTTAATTGTTACTTGCAAAGTAGACTGTCTAGGTCATGCCGAGGGCAATAACAGCTTTCATACTGTCAGGTTGAGAATGTTTTCTGTTAATCCAATTATGTACTTTTAGATGTCTTGGAGGGTTGGCAAAAGCAGCCATTAAAGAGAAATGAAAATCCATTCCTGAAATGTTTTCATCATAGTTACAGAAATAAGTTATTGCAACAATGACTAGAAAACGACCAAGAAAAGAACGGGAAGACTGCTAGTCGTGTTCTGTTTCTGGTGAGCTGCTGCTATAGCAACTGTATGAGGCCAGTTTTTTGCAGATACAGGTAGTTGATGGTGTGCTGCTGGGGCAAAGTATGATATGGGAGGATTTTGAGAACCCCAGTTCAGGAATCAGTCCTAAAATTTTGAAACACTAGAGCAGAACGAAAGCTAGACAGCCACGCAGGACCTCTCTAGTAAGCTGGAAGACTGAGGCTGCTTTTCTTAATAGCCTCACCGAGTTCAGGGTATGTTCAGTAGGCTTTGTCTTGTAAAAAGATAGCAGCAATGAGTTCTCATCTCTTGATTTTTATGTGAGATGCTCTTGCAGTGTCCCATGGTACTTAATAGCATTCACTGTTGCTTAGTGTAACTGCACTCAGTGGTAGAAGAGTTCTGACTTAACTGATTTTAAATTTATCAAGGTCTCTGACCATTCTGTACATGCTTTTCTATAGATTCATTCCCCTCTAAACATGAGCAACTATTAAACGTCTTGTTCCTTCTGTTGCAGGTGTGGACATTGCCAGCGTCTCCAGCCAACTTGGAATGATTTGGGAGACAAATACAACAACATGGAAAACCCCCAGGCCTATGTTGTTAAAGTGGATTGTACTACAGATGCTCCACTGTGCTCTGAGTTTGGCGTCCGAGGATATCCTACGTGAGTATAAAAGATGTCTGCTCCTATTTCTTTTTCAGTTTTCCATGGTACTCTGCCAATTTGTTGAAGCTAACCTCTAAGCTATACTTTTTGCTGGGTTTCATTGTAGCTCCTTGGACCTTGTAAGTTAATTTTAAGCCTTTTCACCATGCTGCCAAAGTATCATGTGATGCATACTCCCTTTACTCTTTTTTTAATTTTTTTTTTTTAAATGAACTTTTTTATATCTTGGAACATGACTGTGTTTAAATGAAGCCCAGAATTTCCTTTTCTTTTCTCTGAAAGTACCTCTTTCTCAAGCAACAGTGCACAATAAAGTCTGGTGTCTGGTAATGGTAGTTTTAAAAAAAATAACTTGTCATAAGTTTATTAGTACACTGTGCCATTGATTACTGATGTGCAGGTGATGTCTCAAATTTTGGAGTTAACTGGATGCTTACACCATTATATATTCATAGCATCACTTATCATAGCAGCAGTGATGTACAGACCTTTTTAGGTAATTTTGCTCCTATTGACTTTTCTAGGAGAAATTAATTTAGAGTTTTAGGCTGTTAAACTTACCCTGTTAAAAGGGATATATTCCTTACTACCTCAGCTTTGGTGGGCAGAAAGCAATCTAGACTATCTGTGGGAGGTCAGCCTGATGGTGCTTTTAGGTTCAATATGTGTGCTCTCTTTTTAGCTGCCAAAAAGGAGCAAAGGGGTTTCTTTCATTTGTGTCTTCTTTACTGCTTCTTGCAAAACTGGATGGGATTGCTTCAGCAGCGTTAGTGGTTAGTGGGATACATGTAGAGTGTTGTCTTCTGCAGCCCTCCTACAGCCTGTATTTTTCAGTTTTCTTCCCATTGCTCACTGTGACTGGTGTCACTGCTGACCCCAGCAACTGCCTGAACTGGACATAAGGCTCCTGGCTGCACCTGCTTTGATGCAGTCGAGTGTGACTGAGAAGTTGAGAGCTATAAATAGCAAAGTCCTTGTGAAATGTTCTTTAGGGCAGTCCACTCTAAATACCAAGAAACAATGACTGTTTCAACTGTGTTTTAATATCCCCAAAAGTGAGCATTGGTCATCTTTGGATATTTGAATCCATTATATTGTGGTGCTATTCCTTGTAAAATAGAAGAAGTGGCAGAGAATTGAATAAAATAAATGAATGGATGTGTAATTGCTTCCCCCACCTCTTTAAGGTCATCGAGTTTCTAAGAATAGTTAGTGCTCACTCTCTTCTGCTTGAAAATTACAGATGAAAAGCAGTCATCTGACAGTTACAGAAACAGAGAGATGAAGGGGAATTCATAATACCTGCTCTCTTCCTGTCTGAGTCAGTTTTTAACTAGCCTGTCTTTAAAAACCTCCAGCGAGGGAAATTTCACAGCTTCCTGAGCACAGAGGGATTGTGGAAGTCCAGGATGGCTCCATTCCCTTCCTCTCAGAGTTAGAACTGGCAGAGCAGATTGCTGTGCTCATTAGTGTGGTTGTCTTGGGACAGTTTGGTGCTGTAAAATACTCTCTCAGCTGAACTAGAGAAAACCTGGTTTGAAGAAAACAAAGGTGCAGCTGGCTTTTTTAAGCTGATAGCTTCTCTTTTTTTCTTGTTACTCTTAAAGTATTGCAATGTGGTGCGTTTTACATGTTCTTCTGTTTAATTTTTGTTGTTTCTGATTACAAAGATTTTGCATTTTAAATTTTTTTCTCAAAAAATGTGTTGACTTTCTGTCATCACAAGGAATGTTCAAGAAAAAAAAAAAACAAACTAGTGGGAGCTTCTATCTTTTCTTAATGTATTTGCATGGTGTGGTTTTTTTCAACATTTGCATGTATTCATTTTTTTTTCCCAACTGGGGAACAAGAAAAGAGAGAAAAAGCATTTCAAGAAAAAGCAATACAAAAAGACAGCTTGGAGGGGGGACCGAAGGGCTAGGTGACCACAGTAATCAAAACTATAATTTTCTATAAAAAACAAAACTAGGTCAGAAGTACATATATCCCCTTTAATAAATATATTGCCGGTGTTAAGTTAAATATTTACTTGTATAAGCTTTGGGTAGTTTCTGGAAAAGTTTTGGTAGCAATTATTAAATGTTACAATCATGAATTCTTGAATTCCTGCAAGCAGCCCCTTATCTCCTTGTCTTACCAACTTGCTTCAGGGTGGCTTGAGCCATTTTAATACCACATGAAAAGTCCTATGTTACAAGAGCAGTCAGGGAACGAAATGTAAGAAATTTCTGGAAAAATAAGCATTGTATATTTTTTCCTATGGTGGCGGAGTGGGGTGAACAAAACAAAATTGACGCTTTTAGACAAACTGAAATTGGATTCATAGCCATAATGAATGATTAACCTTAGAACTGAATGTTTTATTTGCTCTTATTGATCAAAGCAAGTAATATTAAGCTGTGCTGACTTCAATGTGGTGTTTCTTTTTGCTATTTTTCAAGTCTCCTTTGAAAGCTTACATGGGAAAGAAAATGTCCTCAGTTCTAGCCATGACCCCTCTGAGTTGAGAGAGATGCCTGATGCTGATGTGCACAGTCAAGAGAGCTGTCACTGCAGCACGAGCGGCGTTGCTGTGGGTTAGCACAGCGCGTTAGCTTTCCAGCGGTGCTTCCCTGCCTGTGAAAAGTTTTGCCTCACTCTTTGCTATGTTTTGATCCTTTAGCCTAAAGCTGCTTAAACCAGGACAAGAACCACTGAAATACCAAGGCCCTAGGGACTTTGAGGCACTGGAAAACTGGATGTTGGAGAAACTCAATGAGGAACCACCTGTAAGTGAAAAGGAAATCTTCCCTTCTGCAGACTTCCTTATCTGTCGTTTCTGTAGGTTAGTTTTCATTTTTCAGGGGGAAATCTGGTCCTGAGAATAAAAGTCAGGTGGCAGTAGCAGAAGTTCAGCTTATGAACAGCTTCCACATAGGTCAGAATAGTAATTAAAGGTCTCATCCTATGACCTGCCCTTTGTTTTATGTATTTAAAACACAATGCAGTTTTCAATGTGTAGTGTGTTGACACCTATAGGCCATAAGTTTCTAGAATAAGCGATTTAGCTATAATATCTTACAAATTGCAGTTGCATTGGGCTTAATTACCTCTTAAAACATGTATGTCATTTTTAGCTCAGTTATTGTCTGATGATGTTGTGGCCTAAAGAAAGGGTTTAAAGTAACCTGTTAGGTGACTTAAGCTACTACTGTCACTAGGAAAACTCTTGAGTTTAGGGGTAGCACTATTGTAGGCATGACTTGCCTAAAATTAAATTTATAGTTGCTATTTTTAATGAAAATAAAGCTTTAGCAATTGATGAACCACAATTACAACATGATTATATTCAAACAAGCATGATGGCTTTTAATAATTAAACATTAAATGCTAAACTATTTTCATAAATGCACTATGAGGTTATTAAAAAAAATTCTTTCCAGGTCTGACATGAGTCTCTAGACAGTATTCACTTGCTTCTGCTGAAGTGTCAGTGGGTTTGCCACCAGTTAAACCTATTAAAAATTTGCTCTTTTCCCATGGCTGCTGCCTTTATGGAGCCATTGGGGCCCTCTTCCCTGCATCAGGGGAGCAGCAACCAGTTTTTTCGCTAGCTGGTTGTAAATAGACCCAAGGCCGCTGAAACTGGTGTGATGGCAGATGTGGCTGATGCATAATGTTACACAGGACCTGTTATGGAACCTAAGTGTCCTGATATATGGTGATGTGATAAATGCCATAGGAATTAACGTGCCCTGTAACTCTACTGCAGGCTTCCAATGACTGTCATAGCTCTTTTCTATGTGGTAGTGTTTTCCACATTTTGCTTTCAAGTAGCTGCTTGTTAGGAAATACTAGACACTGAAGTCAAGCTAAATAAGGACATTGCTTTAGAAATCTAAAATATCAGAGTACAGGTCTTACACAGTATTCGATTCTTGTATCGTGCCATTCTGCAGTGTTGTTGTATTTGTTGTATGAGACAAATGAAAGTTAATTTTTCTCACAAATAGGAACCAGAATCTGATGCAGAACCACCAAAAGCCCCTGAACCTAAGCAGGGAATGTATGAACTCTCATCAGACAATTTCAAGATGCACATAGCAGAAGGTAACTAGTTTTTGTCTTAAGTGAGAGGTACTTGCTTAGAGAGGCAACAGGAGAGGGAAGTCTGCAATGGAAATGGTACTTGTCAAGGTCCCTCTTTCCTGCTTTTATGTTCCAGTAATACTTAGTGAAAGAGGATGAAACTACAGACTGTAAAAATGTAGTGGTTTAATTACATACCGCACACCATGAGTAAGTTTGATCTCTCTGCTCAGAAGGCAGTAAAATTAAGGCCCCAGTCATGTGGAAGAATCCAGTGGGGTTTGCACTATCTTTCCCACCTCCCCCCGCTCCCAAGTCCCTTGCTCAGTCACAGCCTTGCCACTCACTTTGTGTTTCTGCAAGTCCCATTTTCTCATTCCCTCAGTTCTGGCTTGTACTTAACTCCCAGGCTGTTCTTCTGGATAAATATAACCCACCCGCTTCCTCCTTACTGCCCTCATCCCACTCGAGTCTGGCCCCTTGTTTGATGTTGTTTAGCTTCCTTCCTCCAGAATTGTAGGCAAAACACTTCACCTCAGTTTGGCCATTTAAAAAAATATCTTATATTGAAGCTTTAAAATTAATACCTAACATGGGAGATTTCACCTGCCATGTGGTGTGGTTTTTAAAGCAAGAGGTTATAATACAAACTTTGGGGTCCTGTAACAACAGATGATTCTACCATCTTTATCTAAAAACAAAGACTAGGTTAAATTAACTCTCTGTGCCCTTGTGATACCACCAATGAGCTAAATACTAGAGTTTCTTAAAGTAACCATTAACTAATTAGAAATATTTTGAAGTGTAAAAGACCATTATGTGCAGCTAACTTAAAATGTTCCAGTTCCAGCCTGCATGGCTTAACACAGAAGTACTTCAGAATTATTCATGGATTTTTCTGTAAGCCATCAGGGAGATTCTGAGCATTAAACAACTTTAAAGTCTGAGAAGATAGTTTGGTGTATGTGTAAATGTTTTAATGTTTTTAATGAGATATTTTTCTTGTTGATTTTCTTATGGTCATATCTGATAGTTCATCAGGTTTATGGTCATCTGTAAATATGTGCCCTCTCCTGTCATCAGTTACAGAAGTTCAGTGCTTAAATTTAGCAGGAGCTTAGCAGTTCCAGCTGGAAGGTCGACTTTTGTTCTTGAAGTGTTCCTTTACCTTTTTGGTGCTTCAAGGCAAAAAGCCTTTTAGTATTTTTTTTTCTGTCAGCAAGGAGAGTATATCGCAGAGTATGTGGTGTAGAACAGCTTATTTTGACTACATGGTTTTATTCATTCATGAGAAATTTAGGTTTGCAGTTTACATGACCAAAGCAAAGCATGTTAATTACCTTAAAAGTATTCCTGATGCAGAACAGGCAAGAATTCTAGTAATATCAGTCCCAAAGCAGTCTTCAAAGGATGATGAATAATTCTGTTAAAAATAACTTTTGTCTAGTAGCTGGCATTTCCTTCAAACTAATTAGATTCCCCCCGCCTTGTCTTAATAAAGTTCATTTTTATTTTGTATTACCAGACCCTTGCCTTGATATGTGCAAAATCATGCAGCATCTTGAATTAATAGTAATCTTAATTGAAAAAAAAATCACATATTATCGTACTCTGCAATTAAGATTGTACTTTTAAACTAAACATCAGTGGGAGATAGTGCAGAGACTATAAAACACCAAAAAAATCTACTAAAGGAAGTAGTTTCTGAATAGCTGACACGAAAATACAAAGAGTGGGACACAAAAGGGAGTGCTGGAAAGCTCAGCATTCAAAATTATTTAGGTAGTTCATGGATTTAAGTGGCATTTCCCAAAGTATTGTAAGTCTTAATACATCTGTTATAAGCAACATGTTCCATGGTGATTCTTTCTACTCTGGAATTGGGCAGTGATTGACACCACACAGTTAGTCATTGGAGCAAATAGGTTAAAAAATACCAGTTATAGTATCTCATTTGTTGGCTTGAGGTTGTGAAGCTATTTGGATTTTCAGAGGAGTGGACAACGCTGTGGGCCTGCGTACAGTATTGAAAACCTAATTGCTCAAGTATTCTGTCTTGGCCTTTGATTCACGGCATTTCCTATCTTTAACTCAAGAAATACCATAATAAATTACCAGTCTGAGATTAGTACCTGGTCTTTAATTGCAGCCAAACTTATTTCAAGTGTGTTTAACCTTTTTTTTTTTTTTTCCCTCTGACTTGAAAGGTAATCACTTTATCAAATTCTTTGCCCCTTGGTGTGGGCATTGCAAGGCTTTGGCCCCAACGTGGGAACAGCTGGCTCAAGCCTTTGAGCATTCAGAAACTGTCAAGATTGGCAAGGTAGGTGAAAAGCTCTTTGCCTGAAAATGTGTTTTGCATGAATAAGTATTTCAGCCAAGCATCGTGCTGTTTGTGCTGTGATTTGCAAATAACAGTTTTGTTTGTCGCCTCTTAAATCATTTTCTAGTCACAGCTCCTATTTCAGCTTTGAGATGGTTATCTTTTTCTTGCACACAGTAGTTGCCCTGCTTTGGAGAGGGGGCTGTTCCATCACAGTGACAGGACTCGCAGTTCCTGTGCTTCAGAGAGAGTTGGAAATAAGCACAATACTTCAGATGCAGAGAATAATATTTTGACATTTGTTTTTATTATACTTCCCCTATGTCAGAACTTGATAGACTTTTGAGTGGGAAAGTGATTTCCAATTTGCTATTTAGAGCATTGGATTCTTTAGCAAGTTTCAGACCTCTTTGTGATGAATTATTTCTCCTCCTTTTTTCTCTCTTTTCTCTTTTTCTTTCTCTTTTTCTTTTTCTTTCTCTTTTTCTTTTTCTTTTTCTTTTTCTTTTTCTTTTTCTTTTTCTTTTTCTTTTTCTTTTTCTTTTTCTTTTTCTTTTTCTTTTTCTTTTTCTTTTTCTTTTTCTTTTTCTTTTTCTTTTTCTTTCTCTTTCTCTTTCTCTTTCTCTTTTTCTTTCTCTTTTTCTTTTTTTCTTTTCCTCTTTACCCCCATGGAACTTTTTAGAGGTTTCAGGGGGTCTTCCATCTTAAAAACTGATACCTTCTCCTACTTTACTATTTCCCTTAGGGTTGATAACCAGATTCTGTGGTGTATTTACCATGGGAGCTTGTTGCTTGCACGTGGAGTGACTTCTTTGCAGAGGTATGGAGGTGGTCTGGCAATTGCATATACTGGCTTTATTTGCTGACCCATACCTAAGTCCAGGTGGCTCACAACGTGAATTCCTCAGTATTTGCCAACAGTAGGAAACTGACTGGCTTCAACTTCCATATCCTTAAGCTTTCAGAGTGGTTCAGCTGATCTGCAAGACCATGGATCGCTTAGCAGTGTTGTCAGCCCTACAGAGCAACAAAATCCCAGCCGCCACCCCGCTGCTGCCCTCACAGTGCTTTTGGCTGTTATGAGGCTTGATGAGCTTGACTACTGTTTTTTATTATTACTCTTTTTCATTTTATTGCTTTGAAAGTCGACTCATTCAGATACACCGGAGATATACAGAGCAGGTTGGCCTAGTTGAACATTAGAGAAGACATATATGTAAAATTATGAGATTTCCCCATGAGAATTAAATACCAGAGGCTGTTGCTGCTTTGATAGTGTCTTCACCAAAGAGTCTTCATCAGTCTGCTGATTGATTTATTTGAGATCCTGGAGCGCTTGCTGTCTGACAAAATCATTGCTTAGCTTCAGTATCTCCTTGAAGTTACCATTCATTCTCTGTTATCCACAGAAAATAAACAAAAGATTTCCAAAGTTGCTGTTTTGTTCAGTTGTGGTGTTCACAGTTGCTATTACTGATACTTGCTTTTGATGCAGCCCCTAAAATTTGTCTTGACGCCTCCTCAGCTTTGTGTAACTGTATATGTTATAAAACTATTTGAAAGATGTCTTGGCTGAGACTGTGAGTCTGTAAGTAAACAGCTGTTTCTAAGAAGGTTAAATCATGACCTTTGTGCAGTCTGGGGGAATAGTGTCTTAATAGCAATGATATGTAGGACAGGATTCTGTTTAGTCTTTATAACTGATCTTCAGTGATCTGGAGCAAAGCATTTTTAATGCAGAGTTCCATATCCAAGTGCTGCCTCGAGGAAAAGCTCCAATACTTAAGTTTTTGGTTTGTTTTTGTTTTTTTTTTCCTCAGCTTCAGAAAAGATTTTAAACTTGTAAATTTACAGTTTATAACTTTATGACATACTAGAATTGAATGTTGCTATGCTCTTGGAATTTCCCTTGGAGCAAAGTCAGCTTGCTAGCTGTCGACATGTCTTCTGAAGTCTTTAAAGAGGAGTCTTTTCATGAATGAATGAGCCAATATATCTTCAATTTAAAGTGCTCTCACATTAGTGTTTTGTGTCTTACTGTCTGTGTGGTGATTTTATTAACTGAGAATACCAAATACTCGTTTTAATTGGAATACTTAATTGCATCATTGTTCTTTGTTACCACGTCCTTCTGTCCATATCTCCTTCCCCATTCCCTCCTAACAGCAAAAGGCAGACACCCACCAGTTACACAACCAAACTGCTATTTGGAAAGCAGATGGAGTTGTTCTCAGGACAGTACTTGGTACTGAGTTTTGCCAAGCCATGCATTGCTACTTCCTGTATAAGGGAAGTATATCATGCTTGTTGTGTGTTTGCTTTATGTGCTGAATGGTATTTTTGTTTATCAAAATACAGGTCGACTGTACTCAGCATTCTGAAGTCTGCTCTGAAACCCAAGTTCGTGGCTATCCCACACTCCTCTGGTTTAGGAATGGTGAAAAGGTAAGTCTGCAAGCTCAGCAAAAGTCAGACCTTTTTCATTTGTTGTTTTGTTTGGTTTTTTTTTTCCTGGGTGATACTTGGCCTGTGTTTGCATTCTGTGGAAAAAAAAAAAAAAAAGAGATCAAGTATACATGTAGGAGGGTCTGCCTGGGAGACAAAAGGATGTTGGAGGTTCAGTCTGGTACTGGAAGAGGTATCCTTCATCCACAGACATATGTTAAAACTTTCTGCTCTTTCTGCTCTGCAAATGTTCATCTGCAGTGGTGTTCACCAGTCGCTAAGCAGGATCTCCAGTTATGCTACTGTGTAAGAGAATTATGAATGTGCTTTATCACAGTGCCTCTTATGGAACACAAAAGCATAAATTAAATATAAGTAATAAAATTTCTGCAATTTTCACAATGTGTATCAGAAGGTTCTCTTCTGTAAGTGACGCCTGTCTGCTGAGTGATGTCCCAGTGATGCAAATTTCCCTTCTTATAAATCCAAACGCTTCATAGGACACTGAGTGAGAGTCCTGTGGGTCCAGTTGATGTTTTTCCTTGAGGCAAATCAAATAATTAAAATCTTCTGGAGTTATAGGCAGGTAAAACACTTATAAACACCATGTACATGAACAACAGGAAATAAATAGTAGTGTTATTTACCATATGTTTCACGCTTTCAAGGTAAATAAAATTTATTAAATGGTTATTAAAAACAGGCCTGCAAGTAGAGGCACAGAACTCCTCTTTCAGCTCTTACCCACTAAGTTTTGGGGGGGTTGGCTTTTTGCCTCACTTGTCTTGCATTCCATTTTGAACATCTATAGTATTGGATGTGTAAGTTTTGCTACTCGGTCCAGTTTAGCAGCTGCTGCTTGTGGCAGTTTTCCAGCACTCTGAAGAGAAAGTGGCCATAAATGCCAGTGCCTGTGGGGTTTGGTGTAAGCATCCCTGCAAGACCAGGTACTCCAGCAGGGTCTGATGAAGCAGCACCTGGATTTTTGGATCCCAGTCTGATTTTCACAGGAAATACACAGCCTGAGTACAGCTTAAGCAGTGGTGCTGGCACATAGCAGAAGCTGAAGTGGAAGCTGAGGGAATGCTCTGGACAAATGTGGTGGGATGCCCAAGGTTAGGGGTGTTTTCAGTTAATTAAACTTTTGTCTCTGTATGGCATGAGTCTGAAAAATGGGAATTGTTCTGCTCTTTTCTCCACAGTGTTTTTCCACCTGCTTTATTTGTATTTTTAGATGGCTACAGATGGTGAGCTACCTTGCCAGAATAATACTATCTTGATCTTGAAAAGCTAGCTGTGTTTTTTTCTTGAAAACCCAGACTTTTTTTTTTTTTGTGACCCTTTGTAATTATCAAAAATTGAGTTTCTCGAGTAATTGGAATCAAGGGGACAGTGAAAGAAAAAGTCAGATCACTGCTGTTATATTTGGTAAAGCTGAATCTCAGCCATTGGTCTGAACAATGCATTTCTGTTGACATCAGACTGGCTTTTCTCCACTGCAACGTGGTGTTCCCTGGTGGCATGCTGCCACCAGAGTTGCATTTTCCTTCATGGACTGATACAATATATTTAAAAGAAAAAAAAGCAACAAACCCAAACCACAAAACAACCCCAACAACTTTCCAGTAATTGGGCCCGGAAATTCCTGGAAATCTCTCAAGCTGCTATTACACTGTTCAGTAAGAGGGAGGAGAACCGCTTCAGCCATCCAGCATTGTTGTCCATAATACCACCATCCCCTTTGTGATAACTGAAGCCTGGCATCACACCATCCCTCTTGGTTAAATGCAGAGGAAACCCTGGGAGGAATGACTGGGCTCTGCCCCTGCCCTGATGAACTGGATACAAACACGCCCAGGCAGCTTCTTTTGGCATCTTAGCTTGAATCTTCTGTGATTAAGAGCCATTGTGGGGAAGGTGGTGATGGTTGTAAGCAACATTATGAATGACAAAAGAAGGAAGATGTATGGAAAGAGTTCCAGAGGTGTAGGGGAAATGGTGGCAGAGGTGTCTGTTCTGGCTTTCAACAAGTGGAAGATCATGTGCTGTTTCTTGTTTATACCTCATCTGAGAGAGGAGATTGCAGCCCCAGCCCACACCTTGTGGGGCTGAAACTCGAAGAGTTTTGTCCAAAATGGTTATGTAGCATCTCAAAGAGTTTATCTCTCTTTTGAACAGAGAAATGAGGGCTGATTTTTGCAGTCTGTGCTGAGGGCAGCCACACAAGAGACAGTTTGGCCAACAGTGGATTTCTGAGTCAGAACTGCTCAGAGGTTCTTTGCTGTCTTGTTCTCAGGAGTTCTGAAAGAGTCTGTGATATGGGGAAGCATCCAAGGCAGACTCTGGCTTCTCAAAGCTAGCTGGTTGAGGGCTTTACTTGCAGGTTCAAATATATAACTTCACTTTTGTGAGCGTGGTGAGAGTATCTTATTGTTCCTTGCCATAGCTTTAGATTCAGAAGAATAACACCTTAAAAATGCTGGCTAGGGTGAGAAATGAAAGAAAAAAAAAAGCAGAAAAGTTGCTAAAATTTGTTTCTGTGTTTCTACAATACCTTTCATTTCAAGGAAGTTTTAGATTGTTGCCTTTTGGTACAGAAGAACCTATGGCAAATCCTGAAGGTGTGGAGTGATTGGGATGCCATGGAGAGGTTTAACAACTGGGTAGTCATTATTAATATGCTTATGCTTGGCAATCTTATGTTTTGCTGGTAATTACTTATTTGCCAATTACTTATTTGCTGGATTCACTGCATATATGTACTTGCACTAACTATTTGATAATTGCAGGGTGACCAGTACAGAGGGAAGAGGGACTTTGATTCCTTAAAGGAGTATGTGGATTCCCAACTACAGAGCTCTGGGAAAGAGCCACCAGCAGATAAAACTGCCGAAGCCCCGCAGCCGCCCGCGGAACCCACCCGTGTTGAGGTAAGTGCTCCTGCACTCTGCAGTGGTGTTAAGAATGTTCAGACTCCTGCCCATGTCCTCCATGTGTTTCTCTCTCTCTGATAGCTTGACAATTTGTACATTTAAGCTGTACTCAGTACTTTCCTGATTATGTTTTTTAGTAATTAGTGGAATCAGACCATAAATCCTACTTTACTAATCTGATGAATTGGAGGAGGAGGAAAAAATAATCTTTCTAGTTTTGTTTTGGTTTTTTATGGTAGCAATGAGTTGTTTATTTAAACATATACATGTGCCATATACATGGTCTTTTTATGGTCTGTGGAACTGCTGGTGCCTTGGTCTGTATGACAGCATATTTTGTGGCTGTGTTTCTTGCAAGATTTTTACTTGAATGCAGGAGGAGGATGCACACTGCTAAGCCAGGAAAAAAAAGCCAGGGTTCTATACTTACTGATGGCAAACAGGCAAAGATTACAAAGACTGATCTAAATGTGGCATGGTAACGTGTCCTGAGGCGAGAAGACTCCTCAGGTTTGGAGGCTTATTCTAATCCTGGCTGTTTGAGCTTCAAGGGTTATGAGCGATGCCAGGGAATTGGCAGGACTAACTTTTTCACCTTTGCATAGTTGTCATTTAATTTTCTGTTATTTTTTTCTTACTTTGGCATTTCATCTGTCCTTTTTCTGAAACTGAATATAAATCTGGTGAGGTTGAGAGATGACAGATGGCTTTCAAGCATACTTTGTCATCAGATGCGGAGAAAACACCTGTGTGTCCAGAAAATAAGATTTAATGCTCGTTTGTGATGTAGAGTGAACTTAGGTAAAGCATGAACAGTATTGATACAAATACAGTTTGTGCAGCTTCTCGTGGGTGCATATTTATCTTCCCGCCAGAGTTTTTCAGCGGGGTCCCTCATTTTCTGTGCAGTGACTTACCAGAAGTGATCCATCATTTCCAGTTTTCATATGCCCCAAGTATTTACTTTTGCTAATTGACCTCGTATTTGGAAGATCCTGACAAGCTGGTGTTAGACTGCAGTTACCTTCTGGTTTTAGAGAAATGACATAAACGACATGCGATGCAAATTCCCACTTAGGCCTTGTTCGCACCACCACACACGAGCAGCAAAGGACTGTGGTGGATTTCTTCACCAAACGGTGGCAGACACCGTGTGGTTCTACACTTTGTAACTTTGGTTGCCGCCATCCCTTGGTCACTCACCTGAAGGCACCTTCATTCTGGGTTTGTTTTCACAAATTTTGAACCCAGGGGCTGGCCTGTGTTGGCAGCAAACACCGACAACTTCTACCATCATCATCGTAGAATCATAGTTGGCTAGAATGGCTAGAGTTGGAAAGGACTCCCAGAGGTCATCTAGTCCGCCCCCCCTGCAAGAAGCAGGGACACCCCCAACTAGATCAGGTTGCTCAGGGCCTCATCCACCCTGGCCTTGAACGTCTCCAGGGATGGGGCATCCACCACCTCTCTGGGCTTCTCTTCCAGTGCTCCACAAGTCTTACAGTAAAGAACTTTTTTCTAATATCCAATCTAAATCTACCTCCCTCTATTTAAAAACCTCCTTGTCCTGTCACAACAGGCCCTACTGAACAGCCTCTCCCCATCTTTCTTGTAGGCCCACTTGAGGTACTGGAAGACCGCTAGAAGGTCTCCCCAGAGCCTCCCCTTCTCCAGGCTGAACAGCCCCAACTATCTCAGCCTGTCCTTGTAGGAAAGGTGCTCCAGCCCCTTTATCATCTTTGTGGCCCTCCTCTGGACCCTCTCCAACTGGTCCATGTCCTTCTTATGCTGGGGGTTCCAGAACTCACAGTACTCCAGGTGTGGTCTCACAAAGGCAGAGTAGAGGGGGAGAATCACCTCCCTCAACCTGCTGGCCACACTTCTCTTGATGCAGCCTATCATCAAGCACTGGGCACCACGGGCAGCAAGAGACAACGGGTCCCAACTCCAAATCTGTGCCTCAGTGTTGAGCCCCTGCATGAAATCTCCCATGATTTGCTCTCTCATGTACTTTGTGGGCAAGTACATGGCCTTCATGTACTTGCCCACCCTTTCGTGGAAGCTGTACTTTTATGTCCGTGAGACTTCTTTCCAGCCACACGTCGCTACAATTGCTCACAAATGATCCTGATGGAGGAAGGCAGAGTCACCTGCAGCCCCTCAAGTTGTGTGAGGGCAGAAGATGTTGTTTCTTAAGAAACCAAGCTAAAATTGGGCTGTCTGATATTGCGCCTGCTTTCTGCGGTTGCATAGTTCACGCTGCTATTCTGGCAGCATTCTAAAGATCTCTGGAATTTGCCTTAGTGGGAGGATGCTATTAATGGGGCAGTCAGATTTGGAATCTTAGATTGTAAATGTTTGGAACGTCTAGCTTAGATAGCCATTTAGGAAATTCACAATAGAATCTCGTTTACCATTCTTTTTTTTTTAATTTGCAATTCTTTATTAATTCGAAAGTATAGCTTCTAATTTTAAAATAGCTTTGTAGAGGAAACACTTGAACTTAACGGAGTAACTTAAATTCCTGAACTAATAGTTATGATACATGTACCTTTAATTTGTAATTTCAAGTTCCTTTTTGGCTCTATGTCATAAAACTGCTGGGTTGAAGCTAGAGTTGGTGATGCTGTCAGCTGCGCTCTTTGTTTTCCTTTTGCTTTTGTTTGAGGCTGAAGCTTTTATAGTCATGAGATTTATTTATGTATTTATTTCTAACACCACCTACCCTTACGGGTCCCACACAAAAAGATGAAGTTTGTCACAGTTCTGCTCTCGTGCAGCGTATGAGACTCTGTAAGCATCACACTGTCCTCCCATCACTCCCATACCTCAGGTTACTGAGAGCAAAAATACCTCCCGCGTCCACGTGAAAGTGGTGTGGTGATATCTGCTTTATCAGCCAAAAATGTGCTTCAGGTAACAGCTTCTCCTGTGTGTGCAGCACAGGGATATAGCAGAGGGAGAGCAGCTGTCAAAGCATCGCTTCTCTGCCTTAATTACCCCATTAAAGTCTCAGATGGCTGTTACGTGCTTTAAGCTCCTCTTTAAATTCCTCTCGGGGTTAGTCCTTGAAACATTTGTGTGTTGGTGTATTAAAATGGAAGTGAATATTTTATTTCCAACAGATACAAATTTGGATACAGGCAAATGCCTTGAAAGTAGGAATTTTTGTGTCTCTAATTATGGATGACATTCAGCACGAAATACACATTTCTCTAGAGGAGGAAATAGCAGCTGAGGGATAACAGTGAGGTGTGCTGCCAGTGCTCTTCCTTATATTCTCATTTATTCTGTCTTTCCCAGTTTGAGTGTCTCTTTCAGGTAGCAAAGAGCTCATCTGGCCAATGTCACACAGACAAAAAAGTTTTGACTTTTTTTGTTCTGTTTTCTTTTGTTTCCTTTTGTTTTTAACAGGCTGCAGTGCTCTCCCTCTCTGAAAAAGATTTTGATGCGACCGTTGCTAGGGGGATCACCTTTATTAAGTTCTACGCTCCATGGTAAGAAGTTGACACCAGTTGTTCAGGATTATTGCTGGTCTAAGCTGTCAGTGTGTTACCTGCTGTAGGCCTGTGAGCTGTGTGTAGTGCTGGCTTTGTTGTCTGCATCTAAAATGTGAATTAACTGAAGGATGGTGTAGCAAGAATTAGGGTGAAGATGCTGAGTCGGTTTTAGCTTTCTTGGGCTCCCTCTCTCTGTGGGAAGGCTGACAGAATTCTTAGTGCATCAGCCTCCAGGTAATGCTGGGGAACAGGGAGAGCAAAGCTTTCTTTGATGGCTTAGTGTGCTCCTAGGTAAGGTGAGGGGAGCGTGTCACCAGCATTGAGAAAAGAGAGTGTGCTGCCCGTGGGGGCCTCTCCTGCCACAGCCAACCTCTCTTGGAAGCCTCTTCTGAGCACCAGGGAGCTGTTACAGGCTGCAGAGCTGTGGATAATTGGCTGTTACTCTTCAGATAACTGCCAAAAATCTCATTTGTACAAATGACAATTTTGAGATGCTCTCAAGAGTGTATTCCATGCAGTAGGTTCTTACAGTGACCCCAGGTGGAAATGTCTGATGCAGATGGTGTAGGTACAGACACCCAGTGGAAATGCCCAGGAGGGAAGAAAGTCGTGTCCTACCTGTCATGGGCTGTTACTGCTGCATCCAGCACAGCCTGGGACCCAGGCTGGGATATGACCTCAGTATTACACACTCACTGAACAAATATCCTCCCCCCGACTTTCTTACTATTTTCCTCCTGAGAGAAAAAAACAAATGAACAAACAACTAAGTTTCACTCTCTGCAAATCTCTCGGGAACTCTGGCTGCCATCTTCCTCCTCCGTTGCCCAGCCTCTTAGCCAACAGAAGGAAGCACAGCAGGAGAGACTGAAATGGAGAGACATTTCACTGTGTGAATGATCACACGTCTCTGACTTCATCTCCAGCCATCCATTAGTGTGGTAGAGAAAATATAAAAAGACCTTTTGTTGGTGAGGGTAACAGGTCACCATGACAAAGCAGCACAACCAGATGCAACCCATCTTAGTGTGTGCTCAGGAGTAGCAAATAACTGCAGCTTGACTTTGACAGCAGACGTGAACGTGTTTCTTCTGGGAGGCAAGAAGTACCAGGCAACATTTTGTTTTACGTAACCTCGACGATGCAGTCTTTTTCCAGTGCTGTCACCACTTTTACTGCAGTGTGGTGTGCTGCTTGAGAGCCTCTTCTATGCTCTCCTAAGCCTGAAAGATCTGCCTTTGGGTCTGGGCCAGCGTCTGCCACTGCCGTGTTAGGAACTGCCCGGCCTGTACCCATGCAGATGGGCTTACTGCTCCTTCGTCACTCCCTCGTCGGTCCTGTGCGCTGTGAGGGGCTGAGGTGCAGTCTGTGTCGGTGCGCTGCCGCCAGCAGGACTGGCCCGGAATTCAGTGTACCCCTGTGCACAAAGCAGCTCCTAGCCCAGTTTCTGGCACATGTGGGAGTTCACGGAGAAGCTTTTTCTGGAAAAGATCGAGATGAAACGCTCCATTTCTAATTAACTGTCCTTACTGATCCTGCACTCGAACCATCTCCCCATGGAGCGTGTGAGATCCTACCTGGAGGCTGCCGGCTCTCACGGATCCAACCGGGGTGTATGGCTGCCTCAGCAATGGTGCTTTGGGACGCAGGGAGTCCACGTATAAATCGCTTTTTTTCCCCTTCCAAGTGGATTGGCTTACGTAGGGCTCAGCAGACGCTGTGACGGTGCTGGTTGGTCCTGTCTTCCAGGTAGTAGTGGATAAATACTGGTGTTAACTTGCATAGTAAGCATAAAACCATCCTGGGCTAGTAGGGCCCAGGCACGGTCAGAAATGCTTTTATACTGTCACTAGCAAGGTAGTTTGAATGCACATGCCTTGTATTAAGAAAACTCTCGCAGAGGCATCTCTGTGGGTTTTGTAAACACCTCGAGGCGATTACGGGGCTGTTTTAATAACCAGGGGGCTGGAACAGATGGAGCAGTGCAGCTTTCAAGTCTGCAGCGCTTTAGGAATTCTTCATGTAAGCAGTAAGAACTTCAAGGTATGAACTTGGCTTGGCAAAGTTCAAAACATAAACAAAACTAATAATTTGCTATAGTCCCTGCCACTTCCAAGTACCGCTTTCTCTCCCATGTCTCGGTGTGTGTACTCTGTGGACCACATTCTCAGGTTACTCTGGAGATGTGAGGGAATGAAACTGAAATGTTTTTTTTGGTGTTATCGATGATGTAACTGGAATGATTATTTAATGCAAATCAGAATAGGCCCCGATAAAGGTTTTTTCCATCTGCTAAAGTAAAACTTACTGTCAGATAATTCCACTGCAGGGCTCCCTGAAAGCGCAGTGGTAGCAGTTAAACCTCAGGGTACCATCAGGGAAGAAGTGTGTCAATCTCCTGGATTAACAGAACCTGGGTTGATAAGTGCCTCTATTAAAACTGAGTCTCCAGCATCAGGGGATGCTACACAGGTCGGGGAGGCCAGTAGGAACTGGAAGAAATTTAAGATTCAAACCTTAAGTACTTGAACTGTGGCTATGTAGCTGTAGCATAACTGCCATATGCTACCAGAAAATGTGATCTGTACTGCAGAGATTCTGTGCCTCACTCGAAACATGTTTGCTTCACCTCAGTCTCTTCTTTCTCATTTAAATGTCCTTGGTGCTCATCCTTGTTGGGCTTCGTGTTCCTCTGTAAGGTAAAATACTCATACACCAACCCCCAGAATGCCATTCCAGATGAGACTAATGAAGGCCAGAAACTACTCTGGTGCTTAATTTACATAAAATCCCTCATTTTCTTAGCTCATGTACGGAGGCAGTAGTGCATGGGAGTGCACTAAGGAGGGACAAATCCTTAGGGGATAGGAAGGGCAGCTAGTTAAACTTAAGAGCCCTTGGAACGAGACAGCAGAGATAAACTGGAAGGTGTATCTGCTAAACAAATCTCTCTCCCTTTTGTTTCTAGGTGCGGTCACTGTAAGAACTTGGCTCCAACTTGGGAGAACCTTGCCAAAGAGCAATTTCCAGGTTTGACTGATGTCAAAATAGCAGAAGTAGACTGCACCGTGGAACGTAACGTCTGCAGCAGATTTTCTGTAAGTGTGAAAGACCCTGAAATGAGCGTGAGACAGTGCTCTGTACCAAATGTTGGAGGCCGCAGCGTGCTGCCGAGCTGGCAGCCGCGCTACGGGTGCCTGGTGACAGCACAGCTGTGTTCACCCTTAGCAAAAAAAGAGGCGCTTCAGAACAGCACCTGGTGACACCGTTTCTTTCCTAGACTGTTCAGACTCAGTTATTCTCGTTACTGCATAAAGCTGAAGAGGTCCCTGATTTAAGCAGTGTCCCTCTGGAAGCACCAAAGCAGCTCTTTGTGTGGTAGCCAGTGAAAAGTTCTGTCCCTAGAAAAAAGAAAAATGGAAAAAAAAACACAAACAAAACCCCCTCTTTTGGTGCTGATAGGCAGACACCCAAAGAGAGAGCTGGGGCTCCGTTCCCAGCTGCCGGTGGAAGCACTTTAGAGGAACATGTGCATGTTCAGAACGTGCAGGCTGGCCTTGGAAGGTCTGGTGTGGGGTTCGGTCTTCTTTTTTCCCCTGTAATTAAGATGGTTTATTGTTCTAAAGGGGTTTGGTGGCTTTTCAGAGTCAGGCACATGCAAGTGAGGGGTCCTGGTGAGTTCAGGCACTAGTAACACGTTTCCCTTCTTGTGTGTGTGTCTTTTGAAGGTGCGTGGCTATCCTACACTTCTGCTTTTCCGGGGCGGAAAGAAAGTCAGCGAACACAATGGAACGAGAGACCTTCAGTCCCTGCATAGCTTTGTCTTGCGCCAGGCAAGGGATGAATTGTAATAAAAGTCTGGCTGCTCCGTCCCTGGCTGTCTTTGTACAGTAGCTGAGGGATGTCACTCATTGCTAATTTTTTACGTAGTGTATTGGGGGGTGGGGAGTTGTTTGTGTTTAAGGAATCAAATGTACTGGACGTTGGTGTCTTCCCTCTGTGTGTGTGTTAAAGACAGGCTCCCCGTGCACGAAAAAAAGCTAACAAGTGGTTACTGTGCAAGCAGAGAGTATTTTCAGCACTGGAAGGATTACTGCATTTCTGCCTTCCCGCAATGAAGGTAAACAGTTTCCTTTGAGACTAAAATACGTGAAGAAAACCAGCTTAAGGGCACCAGTTTTGTTTTTTCTTCAGGTCAGATTTGATTAAAAAGTAATCCTTACAGGCTGCCCAACATTACTAGAAAGGTGAAGGCTGCAGCTGTGCTGAGTCACTTCTGCCTTTACAACTGGACTTACACCCTATTTGTTTTAGTATGGCTGCTGGTTAAGAAACGGAACGTCACGGGAGGTTGAAAACCAACACACACCCCTTTGGAAGATACCAGGCCACCACGAGCTGGTTGGTTCCTGTTAATCCTCTCGGCATGGGAGGTCTAGCCATAATGAACGTGACGGTACTGTAACATGTGCCTGAACATTCCTGGTGCCATAGTGTACACGTGTCAGGTGGGTTTCCGTAGGCTGCTTCATCCAGCTCCAAGTAGTAACTGTGCTCTACTTCTATAGAGCAAAACCGAACGGGTGCTCTTACAGTTGCTCGGTTAATACTAAAAGATTGCTTAGATTCCAGAGCTGATGACATGTGTTTTCTACCCTCTCCTGAATCCAGACTTTGTGCTGACCTGCCCCTTACTCCTAAGAGTACTTAGAGAACAAGTAGTACAATGTTTACTTTTTTTTTTTCTTTCTCTCTCTCCCCTCAGCTGTTCTGCAGTAGAGTAAAATAGTTCCCCACTCTTCTTGAGCCTTAACCTTTTTCCAAGCTGTACGCGTGGGTAGGTTTAAAGCTAGGACCATGCACTCCGTGGTGCCTTGGAGTATAATATGGATCTGTTCTTTGGTGCGTAAGATGTTCCATGTTAGACGTAACTGAAAGCCAAAGAATTTTACACTGCAGAGACTGTCACGATACAAAGACAACAGCAAACCAAGGACTGAATTCTGCTGTCTCGTGGGCACAGAAACTCATGGAATGAGGATGGCTACAGGCTTATTTGACTGATTTGCCAAGATCCTGACTTTTTGTCCATCGGATGGAGTAGGTTGGGGTTTTAAACAAACTAACTGAAAGCAAAACAGCAACGAACTTGTAAATCAGTGAATGTGTCTCTCACTCTACCATCTGTCCAGAACTTTAAATTCTGTTCAATCTAAAAATGTGTATGGGTGAAAAAGCCACATTGAAAGCTAAATATTGTACCGGCAGATGTGTCAGATCAATGTATCTACTTCTGCCTTAAAGGAAGCCTTTATTACCAAGTTTTTAACAACTTTCTAGTGAAGCACAATCTCATGAGTTTCTTGTATAAAATCGAAGTGGTACAATTGTTTACACTGAGATTTTTTTCTAAATAAAAACTTTTTTAAAAAGCAGTCTTTCTATAAATGATACAGCACAATGAATATACAGTGACAAGTGCAATAAATTATAGCTTGTATTTACAAGAAGCCTTTTAAATGCAAGAATTAGAGGTAAGTGCATTTAATACAAGTTTAATATTGAGCAAAACCATTTGCTATTAGCTTCTGCTAGACAAACCGTGGCTACACTGCGAACGTATCCGTTACACCAGTTTGTTAGTTGCGTGTGAGTTGAGTTGGAGGGGAAAGGTTGGCCAAAAGACTTGCATATGCTGTTGACGTTCTGTCTTCCTGCAAATAAATTGTCCAGCTAGAGAAAGAATGGCCCCTAAGCTTTTATGTCTGACTTACGGCTGTAGACTTCCCGACTTCCTTCCTGGGCAAGGGGTGGTAGATGAGGCAGCTCCGCGTGGAGACGGGGAGGAAGTTGCGTAAGAACAAGTGTGTAAAGGTATATTGCTCAGTCAGTGAACGGGAATGGCCAGCCGGCGTCTGAGTTCACACTGGTGTTTGTTTGTTTGTTTGTTTATCACAGTGTGCAGCCCAGCCCTCCCGTGCCTGCTGCATCAGGCTTAAACCGTGCTGGGGAGAGAACTCAAACAGTTGCTTTGGCACAATTTAAGCCGCTGACAGTCACAACGGGTTTCAGGAGGCGACTAACAAACAGTCCGGGTGTAGTAACTGGTCCTTCGAGGGAAAAGGCACTTCCTAACCTTCGGAAGCTTATTTTACCTTGTGCAAGGTGCATGCTTTCAGTCTGAAGCACTAACACCACCTTCTTTATTCTGGCTTCCCTAGCTCTCCCCCATCTTCCACCCTCTTCCTCCCCAAAGAAAACCCCACCTCACTTACTTACTCTGGGGGTTGGGTACCCATCTGGTAAGACTGCAGCACACCTCCAAGCAAGGGCTAAGGCCGAGCTGCTCGGGGAGATTGAGACCATTCCAGGGAAATAAGGCGGGGGTTGGCCACTGGGGCATAGGGTCAGGCTGCAAGAGGTCCAGCGGTTTGCTCACGCCCCAGCCCATGTCCCCACAGCCCTTACTCCCCCACAGCCCTTACTCCCACAAGGCACATACATGGTGGTCTGAAAGGTGGGTCATCAGCTGTTGTCGGTTTGGATTTTTTTTTCTCCAAGGTAGTTAATGAAAGCATGGAAGGTAGTATGAAGGTAGTACAGAAGTTCATGGTGGAGTCACAGAGTCCATGTGAAGCCTGTTTGTCAGTGACAGCCACAAGCTCTTACTACCATATTCCTGTACTTCTTCAGGATTACGTTAGAGTTATCATCGAAGTAAAGAACAGATATGGCATTTAGTTTGGTAGGTGCACAGCATGGTTTGGGAACGTAATCAGGATTCATAAGATGAACCTGTTGCCAAAAAGAAAACACAACTGAGACAATGCTAACTTGTTCAAAAATTCACCTTTTGCTTTGGCATGGAGCTTTCCAGGGCCTTACCAGCGTTTGTACAATGGCATGATTGGTGGCGTTCATGTGGGCGTTGAGTGGGAATGAGCACTCCCCATCACAGTAGTTGGCTGCGTAGCCCTTTGGAGCGATTATCCAGTCCTTTTTAGGAAACAAACAGAATGTGCTTCAAATTAAGAAGTTGCCGGCTTGTACAGACAACTGCAGGCAATTAGGAGCAGATGAAAAATTTTCCTCTAACTTTTTCTTGAGGGAGAAAATGTGGAGTTTTTTTTGCTGGAGCTGTTGGGTTTGGTGGGGTTTCCCTGTGAGCCACGGCTTTTCCAAGGACATGCTGATTTGAATGACCAAAGAACAGTGCCCATCTACGCACAGCTTCACTGCCGCGATCTAAACACATTTTATTCCTGACGCTCTCGCTGGGTTGCCCCGTGGGGACTGGGGCTTGCATGCTCGGGTGTTCTGAGGTTTCCTGCAGGTTAGACCCTCTGGCTGAACCACCTTTCCTAGGCTGAATCGCAGGCTCAGCTGGTGCGTGTGGTGTCTCTCCCCACCCAAGGAACTCACCTACGTGCATGCACACATAATTCACCCAGGGAGCTCCAGAGCAGGAATATAAACCACCGGTGTGGTGCCTTACAGACACTCCACATTACACACTCCTACACAGGGATGCTGGTCTGCTAAGGCCACTGTGAGGAGTTCTAGCTGTCCACCAGCTTCTCCACCTCTGCCAGACTCCAGTAGGAGGGGCAGGCCAGCTTCCATGCTGTGGGGGAAGGTGTTTTTTACCCAAGTAAAACCAATTACAACTTCTCTGCTTCTGGCATGAAAGTGCCAAAGGTAAATTAAAAGCATCACCCATTAGTGGGAGACCTTTTTTCCTCCTCCAGCATCAGACTGTGCAAGGTCACCCCACAGGAGGACACACTCACACACTTCACACGCACATAACTCTCAGGGGCTTTCCCCCTTTAACCTGACAAATATTCCCGAGTTAGTTAGCCTGAATTTTGCCACAGCAGGCCCCAGCAGGACAGTCAGGTTTGATGGTGAACACGAGGATACCTGGGCACAGGAAAAACCACCCCTTCATTTGACTGTACCAGCTCACCCATAATTTGTTCCTGGTAAACCGAGCCACTTGTAAGACAGTCTCTCTCCTGCTACAGAAGCCAGTACGGACCATGCAATTAAATTTGTGGTTAAATGCGGTGTAAGATCAAGGGAAGCCCTCCACTGCTAATAAAATTCAGGCTAAAAAAATCCTGATGGAACTTCTGAAGGAGACAGCAGTGCCCATCAACTGCAGGGGACTGCTGCCCTGCCCCCATCATCTCCCCACACCCAGTAGGATCTAGATTCCCACTCCAGCAAACAGGGCCCTGCAGGTTCGTGCCCTTGGCAGTCTATTACCTTTCTGCCCAAGTCTGCAGGTGAAGGCAGCACCTCTGAGACCGTGAACTTCACAACTGGAATCTGCTTCCTGCCTGGAAGCTGGGCAGATGGACTACGGCAGGGGTGGAAAGACTGTGCACGAGTAAAAGCCACTGCTATGCAATGGGGAATGGAGCCAGCACGCAGCCAATAGCTGCGGCTGGTGGGATGGGCTTGACATAAGCTACATAAAAATGCTGCTGCCTGATCAGCTGGGAGAAGCCTTTGATGTGTAGGGTGGTAGAAAGGCAGTGGGGGCAGTCCTGGCATCCTGAATTATAATGTGGTAGAAACACTAGCTGATAGAAATGGGACCTGCCACACAAAAGTGCTCTATTAATTACATAAGATTTTTTTAAAATTTAAAAAGAGAAAATGAGGGCAAGTCTTTGAAACGCGATGTCTGAATACACTATGGCCTGGCCCTAAATAACTTACTCTAAACCACTGTCTGTCCTCATGGTTTTGCAACTAAACCCAGTCTTCAGTCTACCTACCGCAGCCAGTGCTAACGGTGGGGCTTGAGCATTTCAACGCAATGGCCAAAGTTAAAATTAGGCTGATCACTAGAAAAAAACTGATTTTATGAGAATCAGTGCTTAGCATCTCCCTTTTTTCTTCCCCTTATCGCTGGAAGTACACAGATATGAGCCCTTGCCCGTAGCGTGACTCCCGAGTGACAAGAGAATTACTGTACACTTGCATCTCATAAAGTATTGAGCTTCCTCTGGATCTTATCAAACGTCACAACTATCAATATTTATTTGCCTTTCCCCGTGACTGGTTTTAGTGGGGAGACACAAGGGACATTTTAAAGCATAATGGCAGCCTCGAGTGGAATTACCGTGACACTGTTTAGATAACATTTCATAACAAAACGTCCAGTTTACCCAGAGGGAAACATCACACACCTGCCATCCCAAGTCTTGGAAGCTGACGTAAAGCTCATGCTTTCTGCACGCTGTTTTCAAGTCACTGCTGTTGTAATCTGTTAAAAGAAAAAGAAACAGAACAGGAATTTAAAGAGTAAGACAGGCAAAAAGCATCGCTGGAGGGCACAGCTGGACAGATGTGTGCATGCTGCTGGCTCAGCAGCAAGAAACGTCGAGGTCCCTCAGCATCCACAAGGAGACAGGTGTTAAGGGACATCCAAAGCAGGGCTGAAGCTTTCAAGATGCCTGTGGGAATGGAGACACCCAAATTACAGCAACCTGGTTATAATTCCTTCAGCCACCTTTAATAACTTGACAGGCAGAGCTTGTAAAACACCTCTAGTAAAATACCTTCTTAAAAATAAACCTTCAGCGTGGCACAGGCTACGTCCCTGCTGGGTGCTCAAACTCACCCCGCTTCCTGGGCTGTGTTTCCTGACGTGTGCCACACCAGGCGGTAAGCTCAAAACACATGCACTTCCCAAGAGAATTACAACCTCAGGAAGGTTAATCCTCACTCTGTGCCCCTGTACCAGTTAGCAGAAGTCCTTAAACCACTAACACATCCCACAGGCAGCGAAGCCATGACCTTTCCTTCTCTGCATCTTATCCCCAGGCTGTCCAGGACATCATGTACCACGCTCCGTTCCTGGACCTTCGCAAGCCATGCCCTGAAAAACAGGTTTCTCCTTCCTATTACCTGCTTATCTGCAGATGACACAGGATTTGACACGCTCTCAATATTAACTTGCTCCTTAGTGCCAATACAGCACAGAAGAGCAGAGGCAAAGGGTGCAAAGCTCTGACCAGAGACCTTCCCTCCTGCCATGGCACAATGTACGGGGATGTTTCGATCACGCAGGAACTGCTCCCAGTGGCCCTACAAAATGCAGCTTTTGACAGCGAGTGGAATTTCCCATTTATATTTGGAAAGAGAGGCGGCTCCACGTGTGCACACCTGGAACCGCAGCCAGCGGAGGAGCCGAGCTGTGACAGAGGGGCCTTTCACCCCTGGGTGGCTGCACAAATCCAGCCTCAGCAGGCGGAGGCTGATCTCGTCACGCTGCGGGCGGCTGCCGGACCTCAGCACAGCAGCCACAGAAACCACCTTGACAGAGAGGTGGCTGTGGCCACCAAACCTGCGCCTCACACCTGATGGCAAGCACAAGAGGAAGAGATTGCGGGACATTCGTCCCAGCACCATGGGAGCCCAAGTCCATGACCATGCAGTGAAACACACGTGCTCATCCCGAAGCTGGGCCCAGACTCGTCGTGTTTTCCTCCGGTGCCTTACCCACATGGGCACGCCTCACTTGCAAGCAGAGGCGCTTCCATCAGCAGGCAAATGCCGCACGGTGACGCGCCGCCTCCCGCTACCCTGGGCCTTTCAGTTAACCAGCTCCCCCCAGCCCCCTGTCCCTAATGCGGTTTGAAGGGCATCCACCCAGCGCAGCCTTCCCCAAACGCAGCGGCTGGGATAGAAAAATATTTTTAGTGACTTTTTCCTTGGCTCTGAATAGGCCTTTCTTTTTCTTCCCTCCACCACCACATCCACCCTCCTTTTCCCTACCCCCCCCCCCAAGTTTGAACTACAAATGCAAATATTTACTCAAAAGAAAAACTATAATACTAAAAGCCCATCCAACTGACATTACGGGCAGCACAGCATTACAGCTGGGTACAGTTAACACTGAGGTCTGAAAAAACCCTACACCTCGAACCCAGCCTCCAAACCACCGAAGATTAGGGAGCTGTTTTTAGAAGCAGTTTGGGTTTCAAACTTCATGGGCTGCATTTCAGACTTTCAATAGCTTCGCTTCAATCGTGGATTTAATCAGGTGAGCAGGGCTGGTTAACAGCCCACTGGAGCACAAACATTCGCTCTGTCAGGAGCGCCCGGTAGCAGGGATGGAAGCGAGCTTCTCTTTTCAAGGTTTCCATCTTCAAGCCAGATGTGGCCCACAGAAACCAGGCTGTGGCAGCTTTTGTCAGACGAAATTTTTCAGTCCATGGCTCAGTCCAGCAGCAAACTTCTAGCACAGGGTGTTTCTAAATAATCGGGTCATAACAAGGGGAAAAAACGAGCAGAAGATTCTTGTAGTGGTCAAAGGCCAATGAAGTACCTGAAAACATGACTTCATCATTCTTCAATGGGAAGTGTGCTCTTTGCTTAGGGGAAAACCCATCTGCATTTGACAGGGAGCTGCAGTGGAGCTGATCTATTCACAGCCGAGTGCACAGACCTGCTACTGCTCCAAATCCAGCTACAACGTACCCAAATCAGCTACGGGAAAGGGGAGGAGGCGAGGGAGGCAGAAGAAACAGGAACGGGGCAAAAAAAGGCTGTGAGCAATCACAAGTCTAAAAAATAAACCAAAGCAAAACAAAAAGCAAAGGAAAAAGAGAGCTCCTCTGCCCTCCCTTCTTCTAATGTGTTTGCCTACAATACCCTACTTTATGGAACCCACTTCAGCCCAACTTCAGGGATGTTACAAACCTTTAACCAACCCTTAGTAGCGGCTCTCTGAAAAGAAATGTCACAACAGACGTGCACGTACTAATGATCCATTCCCTACAATCTGGGACTCGGTATATGTCCCAGAGCCACATACATCCAACCGTGCACCTGAAAACAGAGGAATCCACATGGTAAAGGGGTTTTGGCAGTGAGCTAAAGCTTGCTGAGCTACGCAAGTTGACCTCCACAACATATTTTCTCCAAAGCCTGGAAGCAGTATCAGCTACTCCAGCTGAGCATGCTCAACTGTATGAGCCCAAGACGCTGTTCAAAGTGGTTCTGCAGTGGAAGACCCAATATCCAAGAGGCAACAGGCATGAGTCCGTCACCGGCAGCCCGGAGGGCTGAGAGGAGGCAGCCTGCAGGGGGGCTGTCTTAGGCTGCCATGGCACAATTAACAAGGATTGTTTGTCAGTGACCTTCAAAAACTCCATGAGTTGAGGGAGCTCCTATAGGCTCACCGTGGGTTTAGCAAAGTCCTCTCTTTCTTCCCCCTGAATGTACCAATTCAGAGACGCTAGCTTGGCATTTGCAAGGTGCTGCATTTAATCACACAGCAAACTATTTTGCCTAAACCAGAGCGATATTATGAAAAACCCAAATCCTGAGTTCTTAATTTAAAAATATATTCCAGGGTGGCACAGTTAAGACAGGGTGTCTCTGCATCTTGTTTGCACTGAACATTGTCTACCTTTTCCAGAACCCAAGCCTGACTTTCTGGGAGCACAGATGTTTCTCTTAAGGCTGGACACTGGCATTTGTGGTGCTGAAAGGGGAGAGAAAGTAGCCTGACCCCAATGGTCTTCCTCCTTCAGCTATTTATGCACCCACCTTAGATTTCCTATAACCTCTCCCACGTTAAGTGCTGGCAAAGAATATATAAATATTTACTGAGGTTGATCCATCTGAGAACACCCTTGCTGCTCCTGAGGTGCCAGCTTACCAAATTCCACACGGTAATTAATTGCTCCTGTGGTCCAAAACAGCTTTGACAGAGGCCTCCAAGGCCAGACCCTTCTTGGTGTTTGACTTTGGTGATTCGTCCGGATAAAGCTGGTGTAAACTGATCATGCAGTTAATAACAGCCACTTCACATGAAAGCGATCTGCTTGGGTGGGAAGAACGGGAGATGTCTGGCTGACGTGGACGCGCATGTGAAGGCACGTACGGGACCACTAGCCATGCTGCTCCAGTCTGCACCCAAGCGTTCCGCTGACGGGAAGATTGGCTGCGAGATAACGATGTTTGTTAACAAGACCCTTGCCACCACAAAAGCATTTGGCCTTATTTGCCTTCAGTGTTTGTGTGTGCTGCCCTTTGCAGTATTGAGTTCCCGTACGCACGGGGAAATCGGCCTGGTGCCGTGCACATCTGCCGGAAGGAAAGGCCACTTGGAGGGCCCCTCCATTTCTCATGGACCACCTCACACCAGGCTGGGGAGCCCTGGGGTGGCTAAAGAGAAGGACCCAAAAAGGGGTGTTGCATGAGTTGAGTTTCACTCAGAAGAACAAGAGCAGCCTCGAGGCAGACACTTAAATGCACCTCTGTCAGGAGGGGCTGACAGGAAGGGAAGGGCCTGAAGGCTGACTCACAGAAGAGGAGGGTTATCGCCACTGGACAGACACCGTAACTCACGTTGGAGCTGGTTGTATGGCAGTAGAGTCCTTAGGCTTGAGGATCACTGTCTGTTACACTGAATAGAGTCCCCATCTCTTCATGTTAACTACAGGGACAGCTCGGAGTCTGAGAGCATGAGTGAAACCTACCACAAGACATGGGTGAGCGAGGGCCTCCAGACCTTGCAGACAAGAGCAGAGAAATACCTGAACACTCCTCCCACTGACCTTGTTCCTCCACATCCTGGGCTGGAGCTGGAAGATGATTTTCTGCCTCAACAGACCAAAATAATTCCTTCTCTTCCTGTTCATCTTCCTTCAGCAGACGAGCAGAGCTCAGCTCCAGGAATGCACTGACGCAGGACTCCATGCCAACGCAGTTTATAACCACGGGGGTTACTCAGCTCTGTTTTATATAAGCCAGTCATAATTTTGTGTTCATAACACAGGGAAATGAGCATTCTTGGGGAAAAAATACAGACCGCTGAGATCCTTACGCCACAGCTATAACCGCAGCATCTGAGCACTTGGTACTGACTGAAGGACAACTGCACACCAGCAGGAGCACAGCGAGGTCCCAATCCCGCACGTAGCAGCCCGCCTTCACGTAAACCCCCAGCTCACCAGATCCAGTGCCAGCCTGGCAGCTCACTTCGCGCGCTCCAAATGGCAGGACTTGAAATGCATTCCAGAAGGTCATGGGTTCAGCTAGGGCAGAGTTAATTTTCTTTCTAGAAGGTTGTGCAGTGCTGTAGTTGGGAGTTAGGAAGTAGGGGAAAACGAGCAAGCGGCTGTGTGGTGCTAGACCACCACTCGCATTTAGATAGCAAACGGGGCTTGTTTTGAACATACTGTCCCAACCCAACCCTCAGCATCTTTTGGGAAAGGGCTTTGTTTTCAGACTGAAGAAAGAAAACTCTAACAACATGTTAACTAACATAGAGGAAAGAAGGTTCACTCTACAAAAACCCACCAATACCAGCCAGCTGCTTTACCCTCCAGGACAGAAACTGCCCTCAAGCCCCGACAGGCAGCGGCAATCCCAGGTTGGGGAAGGGCACAGAAAAAACCTCACAAGATGTAAGATACAGCCAGAGAGGAGGCGGCACAGGCAGAGAGACGCATGGGAAGGGACCACAGCGTCCCAGTTGGCACCTGCTCTGGGTCCAGATGCATCAGGGCATGCTCAGGAGAGCAAGGCAGCCTTCAGGTTAACCCCGGTCTTGCCTCCTGCTTCATCCTGGGGCAAACACCTCGCTAGCCCCATCATGAGCCACTGGGGCACAGATGTAGAAACCACACAATTCAAAAAGAAAAAAAAAATCCTTGTGACCTTTTAAACACTAAAAATGTGTATCAGTCATTGAGGCCTCTTGGGCTATTAAATCAACCACTTCTTAAGGAGAGCAGAGTCTGAGAGTGTCACACTTAGAAAGGAAAATAAGCTGATGCAAGTCTCTCTTTTCTAAACACAGAAACCACCAAACATACATCTCGACATTAAATTCCCCTCCTTTCCCCCACCTTAAATCCACAGAGGTTCAACTATACTCTGTTGACTACTGAACTGCCAAATTCCAGGTTTCAAATTAAAGCTGGCTTTGAGCTAGAAGAGCTCAAAAAAAGCTCAAGACCACAGAACTACCAGCTATTTTTTCCTTTTTTGTCCTTTTATAATTTTGCGACCTGATGCAGAGTGTAGTTAAGAAAGCAGCAATGTAAAAATGGCCCTTTTTGCCCAATATATCTGCTCCCTCTGGAGGTTTGAGTCACACTGCCTGATTTAACAGTAGGGAAAACTTGCTTTTAGCACTGTGAAGCCTGTGGAGCTGGGAAGAGAAAGTTGGAGCCTATCCTGACTCCACTACGAGCACCACAAAACAGCAACATGTGAGTAACTTTCCCAAGGTGTTGTGAATGCATAAAAAGTTGTCTCTTGTGATGAAGGGAGCACAGCAGCCCACGCAGGAGAATTGCAGGCTGCCTGCACAAAAGTAGGGTTTGTTGCTTATAATGCCCAAACACAACATCCCTTGGCAAGCCCATCACAGGGTAGAGAAAACCAAGGAGCAGTTGTGATGCCCACTTTTAAAACTGCAGCTCAGAGGCCCCCAAGGAAGACCAGGACTGAAGCAGGTCCCAGCAACTGGAATCCTCAGACGGTTTCATGTGTGGGGCTGGCAGGGGGGTTCTCATGGTGAATTAGATGGCAACTCCTCCAGCAACGCCACATGGTCACTGTCTGGCTTCCATCATGGATGTCAGGCTGTGGGACCGAGTCACTCCTTCTGCCCTTAAAATCCGTAAAGCAACATTCTGCACCCAACAGAGTCCAGCACTTGCATGGCATGGCAACCCACCACCACCCTGAAGCATGCACCACAAGGACATGGAATGGCTGCTAGCAGCCAACTGCTGCTGGCACGCACTAGCCCAAAGAACAAGTCCATCGCCATGCCAGGTTGGAGCAACAGGGCTGCGTTGGCATGCAACCAAGCCAAAAGCCTGGCTACCAGCCCTGGAGGGGCTCCCAACCTGGCTCCAGCTCCCTGCAGGCTCCCAGAGCCATGGCCAGCATGGGACCACCCCGGGTGCAGGACGGCTCACCCACGACCTGAGCAGAGAAGAACAGGGGACAACCGATGGATTCACAAAGGTAAAGTTTCAGCACTGTGGGCCCATCTCCCCATGCTGTGCCTGGACACAGACTGAAAAATAGAGCAGGTTCTCTTCCTTGGGCTATAGTCATTTCTGGAGGTGGGAAAAGCAGGGATCCTGCTGGAAATGAAGGGGGCAGCATAAGCAAATTAATCAAGTACCTTGGAACAGGCTGGACTTTTTGAAAGGAAAGAAGGTACTCAATGAACAAAGGACTTGTAGCACTGTGATGCAGGGCAAAGTGTCTAGAAAGCAGAGAAGATTTAGAAGATGGGAAGTTTTTGGTCCAAAGTTCAGAGTTATCCTATTGTCCCGCCAGCCTGTGACAGGGCTTGCAAGGCTGCACAATGGCTGCGAGGAGTAGCCTCTTTGCCTGCCTGGAAATACACCTCCCTGTGTATAGAGTGATGTTCTGACCAGGGAGACCAGGACAAACCAGCCCAGAGGATCTCACGCTGTTCGAACAGGTTTGCTCACAGAAAGCCCGACAGGGCTCTGCTGGAAATGCACACGCTCAGTACCGTAAGCTTCCGTGTGCGCAGAGACGGCATCTCTTAAATACTGCATTTTGCCTGGTGTAATTCCAGGCAAATGCTGTGTAGCAAGTACCTACAAGCACCGAATTTGAAGTTAAATGCCTCACCCCTCCTGAAATCAATGGCTGCAACTTCACACGGGGGTCTGGACTCCACCCTGGGGATTCAAGAGGACTCCTGTAACGCTCATTACCGGAGACGCCCTCTGTCATCCCCTTGCAGGCATAACCTGTTCCGCCAAGGAAAAGCAACACACCTCACAACCCCCTTCTTGTTTTTGCTCTCCAGGACAAACAGAAACACTGCAAGAAGTCACCCCAACTCCCAGATAAAACAGGTGTTGCACAATTACCTGTGACACTGGACACCCTGGAAACATCCTGAGCCTGGGTGGAGCGGTTCCGACTCTGTTGTCTGCGCCTGCTTGCTGCTGACCTAGTGGTCCGAACGTGAACTTCACTCACTTTGAAGAAGGCCACCATGAAAGGCTGTTTGTCATAAGGGCCATCTCGACCTATAAGGCCTGCTTCTCTAGGATTTATGCTGAAACCTTGAAATCAAACAGAAAAACGAGCGTTAGAGAAATGGGGCTGTTGGTTTGCACCTTCCAGAATCACGGCATCTCCGTGAGCAGTGTTCCCTTTCTTCCTCCTCACACTCTTGTGTCTACACTCTCTCCTCCTGCCACCTATGATCTCTGGACATTTTTTACAGCACCGCTACATCCATCCTGGAGAAGAGGCTCCACCGCAGCACTTGGCTCTTTGGTTCCCCTATGGCATCTCTACTCCAGTTTAGAGACTGAAAATAGATATATAAAACACAAAGCCCAGATGTGTCACACAACACATTCTATAAAGAGAAGCAGAGATTAGGGATTAGGAGACCTTTAGGGAAGGCAGAGGGCAAAGAAATGGGGTGCTTCTGTCAGGAACAGAGTGATGGTCTCAGCCCATTTGGGGAGGGGGAGGCTGGCACTAACTTTTCCTCAGAGGTAACACAAACAGCCCCTCTGGCGTTGCTTGACCCCATAGGTGTACCCGACCCCAGCATGAACTGATACAAAGTAAACAAGGACAGAGGTTGGTTCCCATAGAGAAAAGATACCACTGTCATCTTTTTGGTCACCTTCTGCTTATCTATGTCCCCTCCTTCCCCATCACTTATCTTCCAACACTGAATTTCATGCTCTATTGCAGTCTCTTCTCTCTTTTTCCATCTTTCGAAGTCTTTGTGGGCTGTGAAATGCCATCATTGCAGTTGCCTTCTGAGAGACCAGCCCCATGCAGCAGTCACATCACTTTCCAGAGGAGGGCTCCCATCTCGGGATTGATGAGATCAGAGCAGTAACAGCAGACAGGAGGGCTGCCATAAGCCCACAAGGGAAGGCACATACCTATATACCTGCTCTTCTCTCTTCCTCCCATTCCTAAACTTCACGGCACCTGGGATCCCAGCTCCATGGCCCGTTCCACCTCCAACTCAGGAACTAGGATGCTAACACTTCCTGCTTCTACCCCCTCATCCCGGTACTGAGACACCTGAGGGAGATCACTCACAGGGAAAGGCATGGCACAGCCAAGAAGCTGACGGCCCTCCAGATGCTTTGCTGAAGATGTTGGCTAACAGCTGCCTAAGAAGGCAGGGTGCTCTCTCCCCACATCACAGCTGGACTCGTTTAGCACCACATCTAGACAGCATCCAAGAGGCTCACAAGGCTACTTGAATTAACTGGCCCGTAACCTACCATCCTGGGTCATCACGCTCAGCTGCAGTCCCATGTTGTGCTGAGGGTTCATCACCCACATGTTACTGGTGGCAGTGACGTCAAACTCCAGCCAGCCCTCCTCTGAGGCCCACACTGCCCGTGTGTCCAGCAGAAACAGGTCAGAGGCCCTGCAGAGGAGAAGCATAAGGACAAGATTATGGTGTCCAGGATTTTCTCCCCTGGCTTTCACTGTTACAGAAGCAACAAAACCTGAAGCAAGTAGAAGTGATGTTAGAAACTAGGGGAAAAAAGCGCCAAACCCCAAACCTGACTGGTTATATCCAGTTTTGCCATGAGATGCACATACCTCTGCATGTGAAATTCAGGATTACAACGGGATTTTTTTTCTGGTTTTGAGGTTAGAGGAAAGCAATCCTAGCCCTTAGGTCTGGGTGTTTCTCCACCAGCAAGTGATTTGTAAGACAGTCTTCTTCCTGAAGCATGCAGCGCTAGCCCTGGCAGGACAGTGGTCAAACTGACAGCAGTTCCAGGCATTCAATAGCTTTGGTCAAAGAGGTTTCTTCATTTCAGCCCACTTTCCACAAAAACAGATCTACCATGATTGACCAAAAAACCCTCAAAACATTAAAAATTAAATCACCCAACAGGCCAAACATCCAACAGTGAAAGAAAGGGAACCTTTAAAGGCCTCTAAAGACATCTTTCTGAGGCTTATCAACAGGAATTAGGACTGCCTTCTTCCAAAGCTGTTGGTACTCGGTCTTCTTCATGGGCTTCAGCTTCCAGCACTATCAAGTCTATAGCATTCTGGCAGCATCAAATGCTATACCAAACCTCAGTCCAATGAAATCAGCTGGAGAAGCACCCAGCGAAATCCCATGTGCATTTTCCCCACTGTATTATAGGCACAATTTTCCCATGTAAGAGGACTGCAGTTCCTCTCCTTAACCTGTGGCCATCACCACAACATGGATACCAGGTGTCAATCCCATCTTCAACTGTCTTTCCCACCTGGTTTTATTTTTTCTACCAATAACTTTATAGAAATGAGAAACTACAGTACCTGTCCCTTCCACCCATCAAAGGTTAACTTCAGAAAAAAAACATTTTGATTGAGTTACATTTTATTTTTGGCCAACTGCTATGTCATACTGCCCAGCAGCTTGGTTAGCATGAGATCACACATGGAAAAATAAGCACTTAAGTATATTAGGGCTCCTAGCATGGCTATTTTTACAGACGGGAGGCTTTCCTCCGCCTTGCTGGTAGCCACATGTTCTGTGGTTGACTCAGCAGCCTTTCCCACAGCAGTCTTTGCCACTGCTCCTCCAATGGGAAGAGGGTTCAGGAACAACCCTGACCTTCATCTCCAAAAGCAGCGAGTGGCTGGGGCTGGCCAGCTGCTATATGTTTTGGAAACCTTAAGGGTGAAAGACTTGGACTTTCCCAGGCAGGGTATATAAACTGAAGTGTTGCTTAAAGGAGACCGCAAACAGCAGCTGCAGTTGAGACCACTCTTCCCTCTCCAGGTTTAAGAGAGGAACAAACCACGAGATCATTCCCACCTCTGAACATGACTTATACATTGGTCCTCTCCAATGCTTGAAATGGACTACACTTGAAAGAGTTTTTTCCTAGCAACTGTTCTGACTTTCACCCTCATACCAATTACTTTTTGATCTCCTGTCCCACCTTGCCTCCTTCAAGCACCATAAACTCCTGGCACTTGCCCACACCAGACTGGAACTCCTCACTGGAACCTCCAGTCCAGAGTAGCATTGGTGTTACATCCCCCCAAGCCAAACATGTATGACTGCAGAGCCACTCTCTAAGAGCAAACCCTTGTGAACACTGAACCACAATGGGATTAGTCAAGTCTATAAAAACATGAAGGGGAGGCTCATCACTTGTCTTCCCATTGTCTTGAACTCTGAGAAGGCACTTGGATGTCAGAGAGCTGTAAAGCCTTAAAGGACAGCATGGCATCATCTAGCCCATTCCCCTGAACTTTGGGAAGGATCAACTACATCAATGTCAATCTTGAGAGTTCGCTTGACTTGATCCTATCTATTTCCAGCCTCAGAAACTCCACCATCTTTGCAGGAAATTGAATGGGTTTCCCTTGAAACACTTCTCTTTTTTTTTTTTTTTGTCTTTCCCCATAATATCTAACTTAAATGCTGTAACACTCTGCCATTCTTTTGAAAAATACATCTTTAGTCTTTCCTTGAAAGCCACAGTTTATAGACTTCTGCTGTTCTCATTGCTCCTTACAGACCCAACTCAGATCAAGATCTTGCTGATGCTGAGTACAGCAGAAGGATAATCTCAATGCCTCTCACAGACTATGTCTCTACTCATACATTGCAGAATATGATTTGGCTTATTCACAAAACTCACGCTGATAACTCATGTTCACCTTGTGATCCACTATAATCCTTAGCTTCATGCTGCCGAACTACAAAGGACCCAGTCACTTCCTGGTGAGTATTTACATCACTGACTTTTTCATGTCCAAATGCAATTCTTCTTTCTACCAAATCACACTGGTCCCTCTTGACCAGTCCAGATTGAACTTTCATCATTATGAGATCACCTAAAATACAGACTTGCCTTCCAGGGTGTCTCTCCTCCATCCTATAGTCCTCTGTGAACACAATACACAAACTGCCAGACCAAGGCACAAATCTACCAAACGCCAATGCTCCACTTCATGTCGCTTTGGAAAGATTTCAATTCCTTTGTAAAATGCAGAAAAAAATAAAAATCTGGGCTTTCCAATCCAGTGAACTCTCTGCAAGAAGTTTCATACAGGAGTGGTTTCCAATCAGCTCTGCTATTCCACTGGCTTTTGCACTATTTGACCGAATGAAGCCAACACTGACAGGTAACACCACAGGTACTGGAGGTTACAGGACTAGTGCTAACACATCCTAGTACTTCCTGCTTAAGTCTGTTTTCAATTAATGCTTGTCACCCAAACCTCACCAGGCTGCACAAAATTGCCCATAATTTCTTACTAGTTTTGCTTTTGGCATGAAGGTTTAAAAAAAAATAAAATTAAGTCACCTTAATGACTTGGGGGGCAGAGGGGAGGGGAAAAATAAGGAAAATTTGCTCACATAAAAAAAGAATATTAGCTATTTAACTGAGAGTGTTTAACGACACCTTTATTTATTTTTTTTCGGAATAGAAATGTTTTATGTCCTTCCTCCTTTAAGAAAATCACCTCAAGTATGGCCAAGCAGTAAGTACTTGGAAATTGCTGCCCACACAGGCTCAACAGAGATTCTGAGATTAACAACAAAATCCTCCAGACTCGGTATGCAGGGAACATGCCCTCCCCTCCTTTCCCCCTCGGCAAACCAAATACTGTGTTATCACCTGAGGGGAATCTGCTCTTCCTTACAGCCACGGGGCCAAGAAGAAATGTCCTTGCTGCTCCTGCAAAAATGCCATACAATATCTGATCTTGGAACAGAGACTGGGAGATATCCCAGGCTGGCTCCAGGTGGAAGGGAAAGATTACCTCATTAAATGGGGAATGGTGAAGAACTTGCTGCAGTCAAGACGCATGGACATGCAGAAGACTAGATGGAGAGACCCTAGATAAAAGGAAAAAGTCTGCAGAGAAAAGGGAGTAGGAAGTTCCCATGGCCACCACATCTCTGTGAATCAAGCATCCCTCTGTTTCTACAACTGGTTGGGAAAACACTGGCATCTGACAGCTCACAGAGGACTAAAACCAGCTATCGCTGCCAACAAACACGGTGATAAGCCACTGATATGAATCTCACACTTCCAGCCTGGTCACAGAGTTCACAGGGGAATGAGACACACAACAGGAGGGAGCTCAGGCTGCTGCATGGCCTTATTACTGCTCCTGATGCTGGACTGTTGGATGATTTCAGCAGGGATCATTTCTGCCACCGATGGTGGCTTAGCAGGCCCACACGCTGTGGCCCTACCTGCTGCATGAAGTTCGAGCACACATGGCAGATGAGCAGGGGATTCCTGTGAGCCAAAATGCAGTGCTAGATAAAGGAAAAAAAAACTTATCTCAAAGTGGCAACTAAACCTAGCAGAGACAGTTGACCACCATTGCCAGTGTATACCTCAGCTTCTCACCTGCATGATGAGAACACTGCTACTAGCTTCACCTTATAGCCATGTCAAAATGATGTTTAGGAAGCAGATCCCATGCTGAAGACTGCTACACACAAGTAGGCACAAGCACACAGGCAAAACAGTATCTGAAGAGTGGAGGAGAAGGTGAGAAAGGGATCATGTACCAAGGAAGTCACATGAAAACAGAGTATTGGATTTCTAGTCATTAAGTGCTGCCATCAATCCTGTGCAGCGAGGCGGGCAGTGGCCTTCCAAGAGAAGACATGCAAGCATGTGTGCAGTCACATTAATGGAAGGGTATCCGAAGCCTTCAGTATTTGAGAGCAGCAGAGGCAAGGTGGGACTGGAGGGAAACAGGAAGGAGGCATGAAGAATGGGAAAAACTAGAAAAAAAAAGGCTGGAATAAATGCATGAGCAAGCGTCGCTGAGCAGAGAGGGAGTTATTTGCTCTCAGCACAGCCCAAAGAAAGCCAAATCAGTCCAGGGTTTTCATACCCAGGCAATCCTGCATGTCAAGGACATCAGAGGACCTCTGGCACCTGCATGGCAGGACTTTCAAATTCAGTGTACAGAAGAAAAGTTTCATCACCAAAACAGTTTGTTAACATCCTCTCTGCCTAAACCTGCCTCTGGGTTTCCATACAGCTATTGTCACATTGTCATTGCCACTATTGTGCTCAGCAGTTTCACCTTTGTTTTCCGTGAGCTTAACCTTCTGGATGACTTTGGTTAACAACTTTCATAACCAGGTTGCTGTGAGTGAACGGGAGAAACTGAGGCAATGAGCTGAAACAACTGCCCTGAGACAAAAGAGGACATTAAATGGGAAGATGCAATTTAGAGATTCCTAACTTGAAACAGGATCTCTCTGTTCTGGATCAGGGCCCTAAAGTACAGTCTCATGCCCTAGGGAAAGAAAAAAGGAGGGTTTCCATGGCCTTCAGAAGACTCTGGAGGAAGATGGAGAAGCAAAGGTCAAGAGAGCAATCACAAGTGGATACAATAAACAGAACAAAGTACACAGTTTACCTGAGAAATATGGCCTGTGTAATTCAGAAGGCAGGATTTAGCTCCAGTGTCCTTAGAGAGCAAGATGATTTGTCAGATATAAATATCAAGTATAGCTACTATTCTTAACACTGGCATCCCAACCATGTACTCAGGGCATTTATAGGCGAAACAGCCTGCATTTAATTTCAGTGCTTCCCCCCCACGCACCCCGTAAGATAAATATTTTGTTAACTGAAACCTCTGTGTAAACCTTTCAATGAAATGTCTATGGGTGTTAATTCTCTTTAATTGAACACTAATTAGATTAGAATGTAGTCAAATTAGTAACCAGGTCAAGTGGTTAATCTTAGTTACTACTTAGTGAAATGTTCACATTAAAATTTCTCTGTTCTGGGTACACATTACAACATGGAACTTTGCTACAGGAAAAAACTCCAAAGCTATAAAAAGCTAAATTTAAAGAGGCATCTGTTGAAGTAGGGGTTTTTTTCTTAACTTTCCCACCCTCTCTGGCTTTCTTTCCCCAACCAGGCAGAAATTTTACCAGGGAGACAGTGAGAACAAACAGAAATCTCACCTTCAAAATGACCGAGTTAAAGGTCTCTTATTTTAATGACAGATCCTGGAACAACATTTCTGGCCCAACTTCTAAGCTCACCACTGCCCAGGTGTTTAAAGGATTGTTACGCATCAACAGCCACTTACCAAAGCAGTAATTACTACAAGTCTCTGAAACTTTCCTCAGCTGAACCTTTTTGTTTACTTTTCTTCAAAGACAAGTTGACATAATAGTCTAGACTGCCTAGCAGCGGTTTCTCAAAAGGGAATTTTGCACAGAGGTGTGTGGGATTTACAGTTTAATTAACATGCTTTCTAAATACTCTTCTCCTCCGCCCACCTCAAGATCCCAGTCTTTAGTCTGCACCAACATCAACCTCCTGTAAAAACCATCCTGCGTGATTACTTGCTCTTACCAGCAATGACAGGCTAACATCTGCACTCAAACTGACTCAGTCCTACGGAGCTGATGGGAGCTCCACACAGGCAGGACTTTGAAATGACAGCCTTTTCAAACCCGTGGATCCACCTCGCACTGCTTTGAATTTAGAAGTGTTTGTTACTTCTAGAGCAGCGTTAAGGCACTGCCAAGAGACAGTGCAGAAACCCTAACAACTTACTATGTCTAAATGACCGTAAAAGAATTCAGAGCACCACACGGAATCTAATCAATTGGTGCTGCCTTGTACTGGCAGCCTCAGGCAGGGGAATGCCACAGACAGCACAGGCAGAGTCCATCACCATGTGAGAGGAAGGAAGGTGTGGTTTCACTGTCCTGAAGAAGCAGCTATGGCAACTGTGTGCCAGGGGGGCAAGAAGAGACCTCTACAACCTATGAGATCCTTAGAAAAGAGGAAAGAAATAATAAGAGCTGTCAGCCTGCAAATGAACTTAGTTCCAAGGTGAAATAGAAGAGCAGCAACTGGGCACTAGTTTGCAGGGACTGACAGCCAGGAAGAAGAAAGCACTGAACAGAAATGTGGACAGATGCTTCACTATAGCATCATGGAAACAGCTCTATCATATACAAATATATGCACACTGTATACAAATCTGACCCCAACTTGAAACAGATTTGTCATTTGTGTTACACAACCCGTTCCAAAACCCGGTTGAGGACAGTTATTTGTTTTCTAAGCTATAAACACTGCCGGCAGATCAATTTGCCCTTTAGATTAGAAGCTCGGATCACTTTTGTATAAATATCCTGTTGCAAAGAGGAAGACTATTACCACTGTAACGAGCAGCTAAAAACCAGCGAGCACCTTAACCCTTAAGGAATCAAACATCACACTCCCCAGGCGGTCGCTCAGCAGCGCACACCTATGTCCACACGTGTCTTATCATATAGGAGGAAATCCTTCTGCACATCAAGTCCTCATATTTCATTCTGTGTGCAAATGAAGCTGTTTAATAAACTTTGACCATTAAGGTACCGTATCTCCCTTTGATCACTAACACAGGCCACTGTGTTTTTCATAGATCAGTTGTTTGGACAGTGTGGGAGTGTTTTGAGGTCTGCATTAGCAGGATATTTACACTTGAAAACACACTGATGATCCAAACCAAGGACTAACATCTTTGATCAACCATAAACTGCCTCCCCTGGTCTTGACCTGACAGCTCTCTGGGTGACAGCAAGGAAGTTTCGAGAAAGAAAAAGAAATTAATGAGCTGTTTCCAGGGTCAAACTCACTTCTTCCTTTCCCTTGCAAAGGTCTTGCTTACACGGCAATCCACTCCCAGGAGGTATCAGAAGTCACAGAGAGTTCTCCTGGCCCTTCCACAACATCAGCGATAGTGCTCAGAAACAAGCCCACGTGCAGGGCTTAGCTGGGCATCCCTGCCACCAAAGTTAGGGCTGTGCATTTCCTGCCTGCTGAAACTAAACATACCCTCAGACACCGCCAAGGTGGGACAAGCACCTGCAAGCTGACATCCTAAACTGGTGCTTTGGCAAGTCTCCCCACTTTCTGCACATAACAAAGGAAAAAAGAAGAAAAAAAAAACCTACCCCAAAACAATCCTGCCTTAGTCTTCAAACAGCACAGGCTCTTAAATTTGGGGAAGGGAGGTGGGGGGTGGGTGTGGTGGTGGTCAGAAGCTGAAGGGCAGCAGCATTTGGCAGATTATTACCCATTCCCCATCCATCCCATCATCAACCCCTCCAGCCTGCAACCCACTTCAAAACCAGAGTCACCCCTGTCAGAGCCCACCAGACATCACCTCAGCCTTGTTTGGTGAAGCCTCTTCTCCACACATGCCGAAATGCCTCTTCTCCACACAAGCCTAAATGCATACCACTGACAGCTGGCCACAAGCTTGACCTATCCTGAGAATTTCATTAATCTCTTTGCAGCGTCCCACTGACAACTCCAGCAGTTTGTGTTATGACAAAATGTGGTCATTAACAGTGGTTTGGTTATAAAACAAAAGGCTAGTTTCTAGGCACTATTTTTTTTACCTTACAAAAGGGTGGAAGGAATGGGGAGATGAAAATATTACTGACACAAGTGAGTCAGTATTAAAATGTTTTCTTTTTTAAGAGAGAATGTACTTAGACCACAGCGTCCTCAATGTGCATTTCACCTCCCAGAGCCTCCACGAGTATCGCTTTCATACTTCTGATGGCTTTGAACAAGGAGAGGGCCAAATTTCTCCCCAAAGGTTTTATGCTATTTCAATCAGCACTGATCTCCGACTGCTCACGCTCCCGCCGCATACACCAGTATCTAGGAGACACTGGTGAACGGGCTTCTACGATTCTTGCTTTTAGCCTTGCCTACAGTGGCAAAAAACAGTTTGGTAATTCAATAACTGGCAGAAGTTTTAGTCTCAGCCTTGGTTTTGGTTTTAGCCATCAGGGCATGGCCAGCAGAGCCTTGACATTCCGTGCAGCAGCACGTACATCTGGGCTGGAGTCACTCGCTTACGCTCTTACTGTCCAGATGAGGTTTGGGTTTTTTGTAGTTTTTTTTTCTTTGCTCAAGTAATACTGAATTAAGCCACTTCATTACACTTCATCAGAGCCAAAGTATATTTCTGGGCTGTGAGCTCTGGTGAAGATTTCTATTTACTGAATCATTTTCTTATCTCCTGCCCTCCCAAACTCATTTCTTCAAGAGGAGCGGGTAAGTTTCTTTTTCTTTGTACTTCTTCCCTCCGAGGCGCACACCGCCTTTCTCCTGCAGGCTGTTGGTTTAAATCCATACCGGCCAGTGGCTCTGTTAAGAATTATTTGTGCCCAAAAGTATTTTTTAGCTATTAGTAATCCCCACAGATAACTGTTTAACCTCATAAAAACCAAGATTAACATGGTGTCTCTGAACTTCCTCTGGAGATTGCCAATGTTGACTGAGCAGGCACTATCTGTGGCCTTCAGAGATTAATTTTACCAAACAAGAAGGACTATTTGTCAGCAGAACAGGATGAAAAAAGGTGCTACTTCAGTTCCTTCCATTTCACCTGCTGGTTTACAGCAGCTAGGCTTCAAGATTTGTATGGACTCTTCCTTATGCAATAAAAGGTCATCAAATGTCAGGAAATATCAGGCTGTTATTCAAACCATCAGTCCAAAGGAAGTGTGACACAACTTTTTTTGGTATTTTTTTTTAGTCAGAGGCAGCTGTTATATTCTGGCTCCAAAGATGTCTACTAAAACGCAACAGAAGCCTTACAAATATTTAGTAAGTTCCTCCAAAGAAAATAAAAGTGTGGGTTTGGGGTGGGATTTTTTTGTAATTTAACCTTCTAGTGTTCTCAACAGGAAGAAAAAACATTGTATTCCAAATTAATCCACTGAGTCAAAAGAGAGAGGGGAAAAAAATGCACTTTGGGTACTACTTCTCCCTGGTAAAAGCGAGTAAGCTGATGATCAAAACCCCAAACCAGTCAAAGAATACAGCTCCTTAAGGCATACCAGAAAAAATCAGAGGCGTTCTTCTCCTCCATGCAGGGACATTAGTGAACAGCTAAATACAACTTTTTAGCGTTTGTTTTCAAGAACATGCACAGGCCAAAGTCCACCCAGGTCACCAACCCAGGTCAAGTCTGAATCTTCAAATCTATAGTCACAGTTGCCTATGGAGTCAGAGCTTCAGCTCAGTGTAATACTGAACGAGTGTTAAGCAGCTTCTAATATCTTAACTGCCTTTTAACTTCTCCATATTTTTAATATATAGAGGAATATATACACACACGCACTTTTATATGCAGATACATACAGGGAATACATACGTGTGTTATTTATTCACAACACACACATTTTCATATGTGCTTTTGCATTTTACATGTGCATGAAAGAGCCCTTTAAGCTGAAAGGAAAACAGGGGAGAAAAGGGCACATCCTTTTAACAACTCCAAGAATCCCCAAGCCACGTCTTGGCCACCTCTGTGCAGATGATGGGACAAGTCCCACAGACTCGTCCAAAGCACAAGTTTCTCTAGCTGAATGTCTCTCCTCTCTTCCCACCAGTATAAATAAATAAATAACGGAGAAAAAGAAACAAAAAGGGAGCCTTGAGGGACTGGATGAGTCAGAGGTTAGTAATGAGCTACAGACACTCATTCCTGGGTCAGTGGTTCACGCCTAGCCCATGTCAGGAGGGACGGCAGATTGCTGGCAGTCTGGACCTAGAGGAAGCTGCTTTACGATTCCCAGTCCCAGCAGCGGGATCCCCTCGGCACAGCTGCCGGCAGCGGTGATGGAAGGGAACTGAAAGACCTAAAATACTCACTAGCTCTGGAGAGAGACCACCCTGGTGATCTCCATCCCAGCTACTGCCTCTGTTCTGTCTGAAGGGAGGTCTCTCGCCACCGACACTGCCCAGCACGTGTGGACACTGAAGTGCCCAGAGCCAAAGGACACATGTCACAGCTCTACAGAGCAATCCAATTTTGGCATCTTCCTGGCATGGTAATTGAATACAGACAGGAGACACCAGCATCGCTGCCATGCACAGCCACTTTCAGAACAGTATGAAAATTTGTTGGGAACAGGCTATGTAAGGAGCCGTGTCCTCTACTTGCTTCTCTTTTCCTCAACGCTTCACCTGTTGCTCAGTTTACTCTGCAAAATTGTTGTATACCCATGCAAGCTGACAGCTCTGCTCCTCTGTGCCTTTGTGACTATCACAGAGCAGTGCATCTATCGCTTCCACAGACACTTGGCAGAGGTAGGACCTCTAACTGGGAAATCTAAAGCAGACCGACACTCACCATTTTTATTCAGTGTGGCTATAAACGAACAATGCAGCTAACGTCTATGAAATCTGCATGACCATCTGGACTTCCATCAACTCCTCAAGTGGGCACTGACGTAATGTCCTAACCAGCAAGCACGTTACCCCAGGAGGCACTCCAGCAACCAACTTGAAGCACAAAGGAAACACTGATCTAAAACTAACACTTTCTTCCCCATGGCCTGTGTACCCAAGTATTTCTCTCCACTTCCCCAGAGACCACAGTCCTCACAGGGCAGAAGCTAGCTGTTTGATGTTGTCCACACAACAGCAAATCATCAAAGGCAGATCCCTCCAAGTGGAAAGGCTGGAGAAAGAAGGACCAGAAAGGAAAACGCTCAGGAAACCTTCACAGAGAAGAGAAATGGAGCTTTTTTTAAACACTGCTGTTTCTGATTTAGCTTTCTGCTGCCTGCAGCAGAGGAACACGTACCAGCCCGGACCCGTTTCAGCACAAGTAACGAAACACTTTGGTACCACAACGCTACTCTGACATTTAACTGACCGTGCATTCTCATCTTTTGGCCTTATATGATTCCCCCATCTGAAACCTCACCCTTTTTTAACTGATCACTCAATTTACACTTGTTTGGAATTTTGTGTCACAGTTTCTACCCTGCCTCTCTCATTGCCACCTAAAGCCCAGGAGTGATTTTGTACCTCTGGCTCAGACCACTGAATTTTCTTCTGCTTCATTTTAATATAAGTCCAGTTAAGAGCAGGTCAAGACTGCACAAAGTACCATTATTTGTCAAACAGGCTATGCTTTTTATGCAGTGAAGTTGAAAGGAAATATATGTATTTCAGTACATAAGAGCAGCAGCATTTAACAACTTTGTTTTAATAATTTACTGTCTCACACCAGATTCTTGCTCTACTTAAAGACAAGAAGGTTGCAGCTGAGCGACACCCTGAGCTACAATATCATGGACTTTCTTTGGCTGAAGTTCATTTTCACTCTGCCATGCCTAGTTCCCACAAAGAAAGTACCAGGCAATAACATAGCCCTGTCAACTGGAACAAACCCAGTATTAGGGAGCTAGCAGATGTTATTGTTAAGCCACTCTCCCATCATCTTTGAAGGGTCACAGAGAACAGGAGATGTGCCTGAGGACTGCAGGAAAGCCAATGTCACTGCAGTCTTCACAAAGTGCAAGGGAGAGAATCTCGACATTATAGGCCAGTCAGCCTCCAGAAAGGTGGTGAAACAGCTCTTTCTGAGGGTCATCATGTGGAGGAAAAAGAAGGTTATCAGGAATGGTCAGCATGGTTTCACCAAGGGGAAACCATGCCTCGCTGATCTGATAGCTTCTATGATAGTATGTCTGGCTGGGTAGGTGATGGGAGAGTAGTGCATGTTGTCTGCCTTGACTTCTGACAAGACTTCTGACACTGTCTCCCACAATACCCTCATGGGTAAGTTTAGGAAATGTGGGTTAGATGAGTGAACAGTGAGGTGGATTTGAATTGGCTGAATGGCAGGGCTCAGAGGGTTGTGACAAATGGTCCAGAGTCTTGTTGGAGGCCTGTAGATGGTAATGTGCCCCAGGGGTCACTACTGTGTCTGGTCTTCTTCAACATATTCATCAATGACACGGACAAGGAGATAGAGTGTACCACCAGCAAGTTTGCTGATGATACAAAATAGGGACGAATGCCTGATACATCAGAAGGCTGTGCTGCCATTCAGCAAGATCCAGACAGAAGATCTGGAGAGTTCAGTATAGAGGAGCCTAATGAAATTCAACAAGGAGAAGCATAGGGTCCTGCACTTAGGGAGGAATAACCCCAGGCACCAGTACAGGTTAGGGCTTGACCTGCGGGGAAAGCAGCACTGCAGAAAAGGACCTGGGAGTGGACAAGACGTTACCCATGAGCCAGCAGTGTGCCCTCATGGCCAAGAAGGCTGACAGCATCCTGGGTGCACTAAGAAGAGTGTGGTCAGCAGAAAAGCGTGGCCAGCATGTCGAGGGAGGTTATCCTCCACCTCTGCTCTGCCCTGGTGAGGCCACATCTGGCGTACTGTGTCCAGTTCTGGGCTTCCCAGCTCCAGAAAGACAGGGAACTACTGGAGAGGGTCCAGCAGAGGGCTACGAGGGTGATGAGGGGACCGGAGCATCTCTCTTAAGAGGAAAGGCTAAGAGAGCTGGGTCTGTTTAGCCTGGAGAAGACATGACTGAGAGGGCATCTTGTCAATAAGCATGTAAAGGGTGGATGCCAAGATGATGGGGCCAGACTCTTCTCAGTTGTGCCCAGTGACAGGACAAGGGCACAAACTGGAACACCAGAAGTTCCATCTCAATATGAAGAAAAACTGCCTCACTGGGAGGGTGACATAGCACTGGCACAGGCTGCCCAGAGAGGCTGTGGAGTCTCCTTCTCCAGAGACATTCAGTATCCACCTAGACATGATCCTGTGCAACTTACTCTAAGTGAACCTGCTTTAGCAGGGACTGGACTAGATGATCTCCAGAGGTCCCTTCCAACCCCTACCCTTCTGTGATTCTATGAATTATTTAGCAGTCCTCCCAATGTATATGCACAAGCTCAGCCTTCCCCAGGACACTGGCCAGTGGCACAGAGCAAGCCCCCTCTTGTGTACCTGTTCTGATGTTCCTGCAGCACTTGGTAGATGCTGATGAGGAAGGTTTGGTTTTTAAAGCTCCCCGCAACACAGTCCTTGTAGATCCGAAACTCAGCGGCTGTGACGGCCTCGCCCTCAGGAATCTGAGACAAATTAAATTTGAACTCTTTGTGGTGCCGCTGGTGAGGCGTGAACTCCTTGTCATACTCAACTGCAGATGGGAAAAGGAAAGAAAAGGAAAAAAGGAACTGTGACTAAAATTTAACAAAAGGTTTCCACATGCTGCCACCTGTTCCTTCAAAAAACCAAGAATTTTATTTATAGCCTTGGCAAGTGCCAGGAAAGCTTATGCAACTAAAGCCTTTCAAATATATTAGTCAGAAATGACAAATGTTCACCTTCTCTAGCCAATCCCTTTGACATTTCCTATTTTTAAAAGAAAAGCCAGCTTTGACAAGTGAAATATGACCGTGCATTTTGCTCCTGTGTAAAAACTCTGAAGATGTGACCGCCCCCAGCATTTTTCACCTGTGAATCTTTGTGTTCTTTGTAGTGTCTCCTTAAGCCTCATATCCCTTCTCCAACAGAAGAGACAATTAGCTCTGTTTTGCTTTAGCACATAAAGGCATAGACAGAAGTTAAGGGTTCAACCGATTCCCTAAATGTCCTAAAAACTGCTGTTTTCTGGCTCCTGTGTTTGTACCTTAGCCACTGGCCTGCTTGTGAGCTGCACAAGATTAACACGACATTTATTTCAAGGGTTACAGTTAACCAGAGCTGCCCTTCCTTTTGCAGAAGCTTGTTTAAGAATGAGAGAGCTGAGAAGAAGGGACACCTTTTGCTTTCAACCCTTAGCCCTCCTCAGGTATGCTCTTGCATGTAGAGGTTACAACTCATGTAAGCCAGAACCACTCCTTCTTCAAGCCTCAGGGTTTGCATTTTCTCTTAGTCTCCCTTTGCTAACTCCATTTCTAGTCTTACTCTTGTATTACTAGATTACATATTGGTTCAGTCTGACTTTGATTTATTGTTGGTTATTCCTTCTAATTTTCTCTTAGAAATTGCATTAAATATTAACATATTCTATAAACATACATAATTAAATCTTTAAAGCCCTGTGGGAAAAAAATAAAACCAAGAAACCCTGTTCCCACCAGTGCCACTGGAGTCTATGTCAATGATTAATAAGTCACCATTTTATTATCATTAGACACGATTACACTCAGAGAAGGCAGCAAGGGAACTGCAGATCCCTTTTCCCAATCGTCTTTGTGCTCATTCACCCCATTTAATGCATCAAGCCACTAAGGCATCCACAAGGCTACCCTCACAACACCCCAGGAGGCAAGCAGCAATCCCTGTTTTACAGCTGGGATACTGAGTCACCAGGAGAGTGACTTGTCCAAGGACAGGCAGTGGAGGCTCATGGTGGAGCCAGAAATGATGGCCAACATGCTTGAGGTTCATTGCTTTACCCAAGGTTACCTCCCCAGAGAGCAGATGCATCTCCCAGCCACTGGAAACAACCCATGGACATTTTCCCCTCTACCTTTCCCGCCTGCCTATCCCTCCTCATACCCCAGTCCCACTTTCATCTGTGTCCTCTCCCTTTCCTTTGGCAGCCCTTTAATGTGAGCTGCCTCATCTGGCTGGGTCCACGTCCTGGCTCCCTGTGAGACAGTTAGTCACATCCTTCTCTTTGAAGCTCGCCTGGAAATCTTTTCACCTCCGCATGACTGCTGCCGAATACTTTGTGGGACACCGCACTTGGAGACGCTGCGTTAAGAGCTGCCACGGGCTGAACAGGCAAACCCACAAACTGCTGTCAGAGTTAAGATGCTTCTGACAATTCTGGCAGCATCGTGTTGCATCTGCCTGAGCAGTTTAGATGTCAATGACTGACAAAGATGGGTGACCAGGCCCCATGGCTTCCACAAACGAGGCAGTGATGCCCAGCACATCCGTAAGAGACTGAACCAAGGCAAGCAATGGTACCACTCACTTCCAGAGTTGTCAGCAAACCAGGCTTCTATTTGAAGCACCCAGCCCTGATTTTAATTGGGAACAACTCTGGCAGTGCCGGACTGGTTGTCGTCACTTGCACATACGCCCTCTGAGAAGGGGCTTGGGCTGCCTGGTTACTCCCCACCCCGAGGTGAGCGCCGCAGGATGTGCTTCCCAAAGCAGAGCAGCCATGGACTTTCAGAAACTCATGGGCATCCAACCAACAACAAGCTACGCTTGGCTTCTTGCAGTAGGACAACGTACCCAACTTGGCCTTTTTACTTGCTGCTACAAGACAAGAGGATTTAATTCACGGTGAGGGAATGTCTAAATCCATGGGTTTGGAGCGACATGTGTATGAAGCAACAAGTCTCAATTTAGAACTTTCAAAGTCCTTGCTCGCGGGAGCAGCGAGCAGCCAAAACCCACGTCCCTTCCTGTGCTGCTGTGGGGATGACCTGAGCTGTGGACAAGATGCAGCGAGGCTGCTTTTCCCTGGCCTCATGGCTGAGGAGGATAAAGGGGCATCAAGTTAGAGCACAGGGAAGGACACACCAGGATGTTTCCAGCAAGGTGCTGGAAAACTAAAATTATGCTGGAGAGAAATAGCAAAGGGAATACTTGATACTTGCTGACAGCTATAGCCCCATGTCAAGGTGTGATGTGGCCTCTAAATGCACAAGGGAAAAGCATGGAACCGTCCCACCTGGCAATGCCACTTTCTGTTGTTCCTTTGTGACTTCAAGTCAGCTACAGCAGCCTGACTCACCTCCACTACAAAATTCACAGTCTAAAAGCGATGTAGCCAGATTCCAGCCCTTTCAGTGTTTTCCCACACCCCTCTTCGAAAAAGACAAGAAGAAAAACCCACCAAAACATCCACCAAGAAGCACCAGAAGTGGCTGCAGGTACAACACTTGACTCCAAGTTCCCTTTCCCGTTCTGTAACTTGCCTGATATATTTACAATAGTATTTTCCTGTTTTTAAAAACTTTTTTCCTTTATCCCCGTCCTTGTCCAGATGCCCCACACAATCACAGGGGCTGACTAAACTGATTACAGGGGAAACATGCAGCCTGATTTCATTATCAGGCCTGGCAGAATAAACAACCTGAAGCACACAAACAAGGAAACCTTTTTTTAATTCTTCAGATTAAGCAACTCAAGCTTTTTCTGTTGTAAGAAAAGCAAATTCAGAAAAAAAAATACTGGTAAATCGATGGTGTTCTCAGCTGTGTTCAGAAGTGTCCCTAGAACATCACAGGGTGGAAAAAAAGCCTACATTAAGCTTGTATGAAGCAAGTATAAAAGTTTAACGAGTTGGAAAGTTTTTCTGGCTATGTATCTTCCCATGATACAATGGAGGGTGGGTTTTTTTTTTCTTTGTGGGAGTGGTGAGATATTTAAGTTCTATATACTCATTGTCACCCCATCAAGTTAATAATCAACTGTTTTCATTCAGCAAGACAGCTTAAAAATATAAAATGCCAACAGCTCTTCTCTGGGGGCTTTTTACCCCCTGGAAACTGTTCATTTTTTAACAAAGAAGTTGAGTTTTAGAAGAGTAAAATTTGGACAGGCGAGATCGGAGCTGACTGTTCCCAGGATTACCCAGTCTGTATTGCTATCGCATTACAACACATCAGATGACCTCGTATTCAAGATGCAGACAGTGCAGGCCAAAATGCAAGGCAAGAGCATAAAGAAGAAATAATTTCTCAAGCTGCTTTCCAATTATTTTTATTTTTTCCACGTGAATTTGTTCAGGTCAGTCTGATCAGTGACATGTAAAATCCAAAGCTAATTTCCATCCGAAGATGGACACGTGCATGTCCCAACTGCGCAAAGCCCTTGCATGGAAAATCAGGCAGCTCACGGCCAGGGCAGGTGGAAAGCCATCAGCCCTGAGTGCTGCTGGCCTCCCACAACCTCCCTCCAGTGTTGGTCAGCACGTCAGGACCAAGCCAGGCAAAACCAAGGATTGTAGGGTCATGACAAGAACTACAGCCATAGGAAATGCACCCTTGTGGTCAGACTTTATTATCTCAGACATTATTACTCCTTTGCCAGAGTACCTCTGTGGAAACTACAGATCGGGGCATGCAAGTACCAAGGGGAGTTGGGAAAGGAGAAGGCAAGCAGAGGTTTCCCATGATGGGCAGGCAACATCTGAGCCAAAAGGACAGTACTCTCCACCACGCAGGTCTCTGTCCCCATCTTGACTCCGATTTCTGGATTGTGATCTAATCTAGGTGATCCTGCTCTGGCAGGGGGGTTGGACTACATGATCTTTCAAGGTCCCTCCCAACTCCTGACATTCTGTGATTCTGTGTGTGATTTCAGCTGCTCCTTCACTTGCAACTCAAAGCCGAGTCTGAGCTGCGGACACCAGGAGTACTCCCCACCAAGATTTCATTACAGCTCATTTCTGGGCAGAGCAGCTAAGCAAGCACAAACAGTTAACAAAGAATCCTGCCAGTAGCTCTTTACATTCCCCTTAACAAGTATTCTAAAATGCTATACAAACACATAGCTATTGTTGAGCAGTTAAAAAGGCACGAATGGCAAAATTAGGGTTACTGTGGGCTTGAATTTATGTATTCTAATTCTAACCCAGTGTTGCAATAGCCAATTTCAGCACAAAATGTCCTTGGTTTAAAAATAACATACTGTTTACAATACTTGTTACTTTAAAAACATTGCACCAAAAAAAAAATTAGTTAAGAAATTAACACAATGCATCTATTTTGGTAAGTGTACCATTCTCCTCCCATTGGAGAGTCCTCCATACACCTTGGGCCAAAGGAAATGCAACCGTAATGACAGCCATGGAAATAAAACTCCCCACGTGTAGCAATTTTCAGCATGTCTTTGAAGCTAAAGTAACTGGTGTGGAGAAATAACAGAACAGTCTTTCCCAAGTACACACAATTTTCACTCAGAACAGTAGCACCAAGAGTTTGGTATTTTTCTCAAGTTCTCTGCTGCTGAGAAAAGTGTTAGAACAGGTACTTGGGTGAGGATGTCAATGGCGGCTCAAAAAGTCTCCAGCTCATATCCTAGGAAATAAAGCCAAAACCACTAGCATGTATACTCATAACTTAGAGCTCCAAAAGTTGGGGGGTTCTAAATAAAATGTTTGTATAAATAATTTCCTCGACAACCTGGCTCCTTGGAGGTGGCAGAGAAGGAGTGGGGTCACAAATGCATGAGATGATTATGTGGGATGGGACATTCTGCATCTGTCCTGTCCTCAAGCAAGGCTGAAACTTCTGAAGAATCTTTTGCACTCCAAGATCTTCAACGATTGCTTGGTTTTGCAGGACTGCTGGAACCACACTTCAGCAAAAAGCAACCAGAAATCCTAGCCTACTTACCCAAAATGAGTTTTGCACAAGTGTTCATGAATTCAGTCTGAGTGCAAACATAAGCCATTCCTACTCGTTTCGTCTCAGCCTTCATACATGACCCCCGCCCTTATAAAACGAGAAAGCCCCGAAAAAATGGAGCTGTTAACAGGAGATAACTACACAGTAAGCTCAAAGGCAATTTCTTCATTTTACGTCACCAACTTCTGCATTAAGTCAACAGTATTTATCACATCTGGCGCAGTGAAGCAGTGGATCAAGACTTAAATACTTTAAGCATTACCACAGCTCCAACAGTCCCCTCTAATAAAAGGGCCACGTACATATAGGAGTGATCTGATGCAACCTTCCAGCTGCATCACCAGAAGTCCTCCAGTTACAGCTGTCGAGAGTCTGTGCAGGACACAATTTGTGTAAGTTCAAAGAGAAGCCCCCAGGCTTGGTCACAGTCACTGTAAGAAGCAGCAAAAAGGCAGTAAGAATTAAAAGCATGGGGCAGGATTAATATAGATCTTTTAGAAGACAAATTGACACACACAGCGGGGGAGGACAGAAGATGAGCTTTCAGGCATGCAAGCCTTTTGTGCAGCCAAGCTGAGGGATATTCAACTTCAGTGCAAGACTTGACATTCACTTCAGTTTCTCGATTTGTGGCCTATTTCACAAAGTGTGCATACCTAGCCCATCAGACACAGGGACCTACATGGGTGGGACCTGCAGCACATCCTATTTACTCTGAAATGATGACCAATATATGCCCAAAGGCTTGTCTGAATTCTCCAAATCTACCATCAATCTAAAAAAAACCCAACAAAAAAAAAAAGACCCCAAGACTCTCAAGCAGTCCTGCCTCACTGGCAGATGATCACCACTGTAGAAGTGTTACCATTAAGGATTAAAGCTGAGCTTTATTATTAAAATAAGCAGTATTTCCTAAACATTTGTGCAAAAAAGAATGAAGAGTACAATCTAAAGTTTAAAAGTACTAGTTCAATGTCTTAAAACAGGAAGAACAGAAAACTGAGAGGCCTCACGCCTCCTTTCTGGTGGCTATAAGGAACCAGAAGTTCAGTTATACCGAGTGGACCCGCAGAGATGCAACCCCAGGCCAGCAACAGAGAAGGATGGCTCCTGGGAGTAGGAGGGATGCATCAGGGAAAGGATGGCTGCAGCCTGCAATTCACACTTATGTACAGTGCCTGCCACTGTCAGCAGGATACCAGGCTAAAGAGACGTGTGGTCTAACCCACCAGAGTAACACCATCAATCCACTGCTGCTTGGAGACAGTGCTGACCACCTTGTCTTTACAGTAAGGACTGAAAAGGAAGCAAAACAATGCCTTTCTCCAAACTAAGATCTATCAGCATGCCATTTCACGAATGGTGAGCAAGAAAATCCTTTTAAATAGAAGAAACTCAGGTAAGACATTAAAATAAAAGGTCTGAAAGGAAATCCTCTCCTGCCCAGTATATGCAAGGGTGGGAGAGCTCCTTTCTTCCCACCTGGCTCTTAACCCAGCGATTTCAAATACCTTCCACAATTGCAGCAACTCTACGCAGCCCCTCAGGGTCTCTAAGAGTAGACTGCTTCTTTCAGTCTCTCCAGTGGTGGTGACAGATCTGTCCCATACATGGATCCCATTCCCTACTGACCCTGCTGCCACTCTCCTATGTACCAGGTCTCCCCATGTCTCTCCCTCCCGCTCCTTGCACTCCTCTGAAAAGCTGAATGGGCAAAAAAAATTAATTTTATAAAAAGGAGCAGTCCCTCTGCTTCCCAAACATCTCCCCCAGATTTTCAGTACCACATCTCCAAGCAACAGATCAAGATTTTGTTCTCATAGACAAGAGCACGTGAAAGCTCTCTAGTCATCAGTAACAAAGTTTGCCCATTTGCTGATAAAAAGAAGGTTTTAAACAAAGTCAAAGATATTTATGTGTGAATCTGGCATTGCACCTTTTCTTGATCCATCTGGGTCCAGATGAAGTGATCTAGAGGCAACAATTAGCTGGGCTACCATAAATATAATGTAATTGGAAGTTAATACCCAGACAGCTTAAAAATAAGAAGATTCAAGGCCAACAAGCTCCAAAAGGATGCTTTCTTCAAAGCAGCTATAATATCACATCTGGGTCTCCACAATATAAAGTGGATTTATTCCACTAACTTCAGTGGAGCAGTGCCAGCTTACATCCAATGAAGACCTGGCTTTATGCTCAAAAGCTCTGAGCGCCAGAAAAGAATGACTCAGAAAAATAACCCATCATTAATCCAATCCCAATGTAATTATAGAGATTAAATTTAAACAATAGCAAATCACTCTCTAAACATAACACTCTACAGAAGAAGGGCCCTTTACTTTTGGATGAAAAATACAACTGAGCTCCTCTTTGTTTCTTTGTGCTGGGAATCAAGCTGGAATCGGCTCGTAAAATCAGATTAAAACAGTTGCACAACAGCTTCCTTTCAGGATTCTTGAACCAAAGACAGTCTAAAAATCAAAATTATGCACTAACCAAATATATAACACCCACGGGACACCAGCAAGTACTAAAAGGCATTTTCAGGGTATCTACATAGATACCTATTGTATGGTCAGTAAGGTTTTCCACTCAACACTGGGAAGCAGGCAGCAATGGGGACCAACCTTGCTCCAGCATGCAAATGGGAAGAGCTAAAGCAAAGGTGAGGAGGAGGAGTGCCCTTGGCAGAGTACTCTGGATGGGAGCTAGGCCCAGGAAGTTGACTGCAGGCCACCAGCATCACCACCAGCATCTCCACCACTGGCATTTACTTTTGGGTTTCCTGTGCTAATAGTAACAGAGATTGCAACTGCAAAGGCAGCCACCTCCTACATCCCCTCCCCATGGCTTCCAAACACAAATGTTAACAAAACTGGTTATTTTCTTTCCTTATGCTGGCACATATGGCAGGTCCCTGCACTGAAAACAGTGCTGTATCTTAGGAAAACAAAACATCTTTCTGCTTAAGAGATGCCAAATTGCTTTATCAAAGGCACTACTGTTTGCATTTTTGTGGCAATATTAATGCAGTTCCCACTGAGAAGTTGATAAAGACCCTGACTGCAAAAACACCCCTCTGGAAGAAGTGATCTGAAGCTATTTCTGTATTGAGTTCCCAAATAATTTATGACTAAAATAATATTATGCTTTCCAGAAACCATTCCTACTTCACAGCCAGGTTTCATGGCTCGGGGAAGAAGGCGATGCTGTCAGCCCTGTGGCAGGGACACACGATAGGAAGCACTGAGCACCTACACATGTGGAGGGAAGAGGATGCTCGCACTGTGCTGGTTTGCTCCCTTGGGATTTGTTTGTAACTGCCCAGGAACTTAGAGTCACCCGTGGAAATCTTCTGCTCATGGTGTTTCCCACCCTCCAGGCTCGCCATGGGTCACGCCACATTTCCTGCTGGCATGGCTGTCGGCATGCAACTCCCTGGAAGTGTGCAGCTGCCCCAGGAGCACCAACTGGGTCTGGAAACATTTTCAGGATTTTTTAAAATGAAGCAGCAGTTGCCTGGCTTATCTTGCGTCGTCTCTCAAAATTATCCACCCTTCCGCAGGAATTCAAGGCAGCCCAGACCAATTCAGTTTCACGTTTGAGCTAAATTTCAAAACCAAGGTTGTGCAAAGTGGGAAAGTTTGATCTGCTTTTTTTTTTTTATTTGTAGGAATTTCCCTCTCTGCTATTTTCGCAGAGTTTTTAATGTTTATCAGTAAGACTGTGAATCAACCAGCTGCAAGTTGGAAAGCAGACCACATGAAAATGTTTTCAAATTGAAGCCCTATGCCTTTATTTTGTTGGACACCCATCTCACAGCACCGCAGGCAGGTTTCAGTTTTTCATTTAATAGCCCATCTGAGAAAGAGATCTGAACACAACTCCCTGACAAATACTGCCCAGAGCGCTTAAGGCTTTATAAATCATTGAAAAGGTTTAATCCAACACTCGAGACACCAATACGAACTAAAAAAATCAGCTATTCTTCAGAGCTCATCATGCTGCCCCAAGGCCTACACCGTCACACTGTAATGGCTGACAGGGTTTGTGACTCCAGGGGACACTGGGAAACACTGTCGCCCAACTTAGGGTTTAGTGTTCAGTATTTTTACAGAGGGCTCCAATTTCAAATGACTGCATTAAGCAGCAGCCAGCCAAAGAATCACTAAAGAGCCTGGGCTCTGGGTAACTCCTTTTAATGGGAATGTGAGAGAACACAAAGGACACCGGGCTTGGTATTGGCCAGAGGAAGACGTGAGAAAGGAGGAAGCCCTGCACTTATGGAGGTCAGAAAGCGACACTAGGGATAAAAAGAGTAAAACCATGGTTTGTAGGTACCACAAGTTCCCACTTTTCAATGCGTCTATAGAGCAAAGAGGGATGGAACAAGGAAAAAGAAAGTCTCATCACTTCCATAGCCTTCCCCAGCCAAGGCAGACAGGCCATGAAGCCCCTTAGGGTGCAACCCTGATGCATCCGGGAGGCGCTCAAGAGCTGTAACCATGAAAACTGAAGAAAACGGGAGGCAGAAATCCCAGAATATTTACAGCAATTACACCAATGTGAGGTAACTGTCCCTCTTTCTGAGACAATAACATCGGAGGAAGTACTCTCCTTACCCTTTGCCTTGTTTTGTCCCCATCAAACACTCTTTCCCCACCAAGGCATGTCCATGCCCAGCACAGTCCTCCATGAGAGCCATGTTACATGGGAATGGCCATGCCTGCTCCAACCAAAGCTCCCTACTGCCAGTCTCATGTCTGTGACAAGTAGATGTCTCTCAGAAAGGGGGCACACCTACCCAATATGTCCTCAGACCCTTCTAGGAAGCACCACACTGTAATGCTCCCCTTGGTTTAGACAAAGTGAGCTCCTCCATGCAACCCATAGGAGTGACATTGCCAGAACCGGAGGGAGCTCCTAGCATGCCTTGGTCATAGAAACAGAGATGTCCTGCCTTCCCAAACCACCAAAATCACCATTTTTTATCTGTTCACTTGTCATGGCAACAGGGTGCAACTTGGGAGGTGACTTCACCTCTGAAATCTCATCTGCTGTTGACCAATATAATGATGCTGCAGAGAGCCAAGCAGTTGACAGACATTTAAAAAATGAAAAATTTGCAGCCACTTCAGGCAGTTGGAGCAGAGGACTCAAAATGGTCATTAAAATTTTTACCTAACCTGCAGCCTTTCAGTTTCTCAAGACATGACTTAAAAAAAAAAAAGACATCACACAGCTTTAATGATTTGCATAGGGGTAAAGAATTTCACCATTTAAAAAAAAAATAATAAAAATAAAAAAATCCCAACCCACAACTTGTCAAAAAGCCCCAGTTTGCCTAACAGCTTTCCTCTAAGCCTCCCTTTCTCATTAGTTTTTATATTCCTATATCCCCCAGTGACCAGAAGCATACTTGGAATGTCTCTGTCCATCTGATAAAGCCATCGGCGGCTGCAGCTCCGCACCAGGCTCGTGGGGGACACAGCTCCTCTTCCCAGCCACAGAGCACAGTGCCCAGCCTGGTCAAAAGCCAGGGAGTTGCAATGCTTTTGGAAGGATGGGAGAGTCCCAGTCGGGGAGGGAAATCCTGGGGAAAAAGTAGACTTGAGGAAAAACACCATTAAAAGAAATATTAAAACCGGATTTGTGGAATAATCTTTGGTTCCACATAGTTGGCCTGACTTTAATACAGTAGCATAGCTGGGTAGTTCACCTGAAAAACATCCAGCAGGAAAAGGGAAAGACTCTGCCAAGTTCTATTTTCCCCCCACTCCCCCCTTCTTTCCCTCCACTCCCCTCACTCCCACCAAATACACAAAGCAAGCAACCCCTGGGCTCCAGGAATTTAAAAATCAAAGTCACATACAAATAGTCTGAAAGTAACAGCACATAAATTGACTCCAAAAGTCCTCAGGTTAACAAATAGGAAATTAATAAACCTCACTGGTTTGAAATCCAATACAGTATGTGGGTGTATTTCTGGCTTTTGGTTTATCTTGACCCTTTTCCTTAAATTATCAGGTTTCTGGAGACAGAATTTAAAATGAACAAAGGAGAGGGCGTTAAAATTTGCAGCAGATCCGCTTGCCCACAATTAATGTTTAGACATTTGGATTCTATATCTTCGCTCTTTGCGATTCACATCCCGGCTGTTTGGCTATCCCAGAGTTTCTCTGCCCCACCCAATCCAGCCTTGTCATCACTGATTTTATTTTTCCGCTCCTTCTCTCTTACTAATTTCCCTCTCTTGCCTTGACTGGTTACATGCCATCCTTGGAGAAAAACACCATGACACTTCCAACTTTTAGTAAAGATATATATATATAGAAATCTATTTAAATAAATACAATGAAATTCAAATTTTGGTCTTAAAAAAGTCTTTTATCCTCTGTCACACTACTGTTTTTAATGTTGTCAGCAGCTGAATTGCCCAGACACAGATTTTAGTTTATGACTCAGTGGCAAGCACATTTGGTTAAAAAAACAAAAAAACAAAAAACAACTATTTTTAAAAATTTTTAAAATATTTTTTCTCTGTTAAGTTACTGAAGAATAGCAATGCTATAGAGCTGACAATGTTATCAAGGCTCCAGGGAGAGAGCTGCCCTACCTACGCTTTTATTTTGTTTTCTGGTGCTTTCATAAAATCATCAACCATTACAAAGTTTGATCAGGCACTTCAACACACTCTCTTCACAAACACAGAGGCATCAGGGTGATCTGACAAGCAAAATCCTTTCCGATGCACATTTAATAAACCATTTTTACCCCTGCACATTAAATCACCCCAACAAATGGGGTGGAATGGAAAGCATTCCCTCACTTGAGCTGCAGGGTTGCAGCTCAAGTGAGGGAATGCTTTTACTGCAGTTCCCACGTAGAGACAGCAAGATTATGTATCAAATTTTGCTTTCAGGGAAAAAAAAATAATTATATGGCATGTGCTAGCAAAGAGCTTCCTCCAGTTAGAACAGAAACCTCAATATTGTATCACTGATGTTCTTTGCTGCGGCTACTATCATACCTGCAGAAATGATACCTCCAACTCCAAAACTACAGTGATGGAGCACTCCAAGATGAGTAGTAAAACCCTTGATATTAAGGGAGGGGGATTAAAAAGGATTTGAAAAAATGTAATCTCTGGTACAATAACAGCCTCTCCAAGAATTGCCAGGCAGAAAACACCGCGGGATACCCAAAGCAAAACACACCGTATGGAAAACGTTGTCTCCATTAAACTGAAATGGAGGAGAGGGAGAAGCTGGTAGAGAGGAAAGCCCTTGTGTTTACCTAACCTACCTGAATGCTAATGCCCACATGTGTGTTGTAACAAGATTGGGGACTTTGAAAGCTCTAATCAGTAGGTGCATGAGCAAATATTTGTTCTGATCCATTCCAACTCTCTGTGGTTTGTAAATCCCCAAAAAAAAAAAAAAAAAAAAAAGAAAAAATCTGAAGAACAAACCAGTCTCAACCGCAGGTTTTCACTACTTTACACTAGTTAGAAAATTACAGGAAATAGACCAACTCCAAGGGGGGGATTTTAGTGGACTTTTCTGTTTGTTTTCTGAAGACTACCTGATGTATGCGCACTCATTTGGATTGCTGAGGAGAATTCTTTCAGGCATTTTTTAAAGTATAATCACTGCAATATAGAATTCCACATGCTTGATGTCTCGGTGAGGTGTTGATGTATATAACCTCACAGACTCATTCTGATCCACGCTTTTCATCCAAAATAATTTAAGAAAGAAAAAAAAAAAAAAGAAGAATGCCTTTGTATTTCAAGATCCTGCAGAGTTTTCTAGCAATGTTATTTCTCACCCTATTACCCAAATACATGGAAAGAATCACTCAGTATCTTTCCATCAGAGGAAAATATGAGCTGGAAAATATTTCAGATAGAAGGTTTATCTTACTGGGGATAGCATCTATTCAAAGTGTTAGGAGATCTTTCCATCCAGCATTAGAAAACCTTTTCTATGGGAAGAAGACAAAGTTTCTCCCTTTGACATGTGGAAAAAATCAAAAGCTTGAGCATGTCTGCTTTAGGCTGAGCCAGAAAGAGTCTGGGTGAAACCGAACTGTCGACTCCTACACTGAGATAAATTTGAGGATGTAAAAAATACTGGTAAAAACAATATACTTTTTAATAAATATTTCTATGAAAAAGGCTTTTCTCATAATTTTGCTCTTAATATTTTGGACTATGGTTTTGTTTGTTTTGTTTCTGTGGGGTTTTTTTTCAATTAGATAAAACAAAAAAACTCACCATGAGATATTTTTAGTGGGAAGAAATATTTCTGTTCAAAGACTAGCTTTTATTTTAAATTCAAAAAGAAAGTGATGTTCAACAACAGCAAAGCTGATACAAACCTTCTTGAGTACACATTTTAACCTCATATTTCTGGCTCAATTTTAAAGTTTATTTCTTCTGCTATTGCCTTTCTACTGCTTTTTCATTGCTGTTCACAGTGGCAAGAGCGGCACCGATGCAGCTATAGCAGCTGGGACAGTTACCCTGCATCCAATGCATCATTTGCCACAGGATCAAACAGAGTTACATCTCACTCTTAACAGCACTGGGCATGGGCAGTGGACTGATAACTGACGGCCAAACCCATCTGCGATACGGTTATTGCCACCTGTGATTTACCGGTCATATATTTGATTTGGCTCAGTGCACCACATATAAATCGTCTTTGGGTACCGTGGGATTGCCAACTGTAATGATCAAGGTCTTCAGAAGGGTATCTGAAACAGTGTGACTGTTTAGTTAAAAAAATAATAAAAAAAAAACCAACAACAAAAAAGTCAGCCAAGCAAACACAAAATAGGCAACTGTCTTCTGCACATATGTGGTGGCTTGACCCTGGCTGGAGGCCAGACTCCCACCAAAGTCACTCTATCTTAGCTGGACAGGGGAGAAAATACATATTGAGAGGCTTTGGAGTAGAGATAAGGACAGGGAGAGATCATTCTGCAATCAGCATCACAGGCAAAACAGACTCAGCACAGAAGAAAGGCAAGAAAACTCTAATTTATTACACTACACACACAGAGAAACCAGAGTCAGAGAATGAGAAGTACAAAAAGCTCTTAAAACACCAGCCCCCACCCCTCCTTTCTTTGCAGACTTCACTTAATTCATGATGTTTCTCCTCCCCAGAATGGCACAGGGGAAGCGGGGGGAAATAGGGAATGGAGGCTTTGATCAGGCTTAAGTTGCATTTTTGTACAGCTCAGGTAAGGCTGTGGAGTGTATTTTCATCACATCCTTCCTCAAATCCTCCTATTTCTTGTCTACACAGCCTTAATGTTATGTTTCCTGACATGGATAGCTTTCTTCTTGAAACTGAATGGTTTCAAAAGGCTACACACTCTTAAATAGCCAATGTGGGCTGAAAGAAAAGTCTCTTGGACAGCAACATACTATATTTGGAATGCAGCAAACAATCACTTCTTTCCCCACCCTGTATTCCTTAGTCCATGGAGATACACCTTACAAGCTCAAACTTATTGGCAATAAGTAATGGCCAAAAAATTGCCTCTCAGAAGCCCTTCCAACAGATACATCTCTCCTAGCAAAGTTAAAGGTCCTGCTCAATTTCCACATGACCATAAAATTGGGTTTCAATAAGGATTACTACTGAATTAGCAATAAATCTTATTTTTCTTCCTATTAGAAATTCTTTATAAACTTTACAGATACCATCACAGCTTAGATGTCTTACAGGTAAGCATTAAATGCTGAAGCTCACAGGAACACACCTAGTGATCTTAAAAAGCCCTGGATGATGGTAAGGCTAGACACCAGCTTCCATTTCCAAAACACCAAAACTTCCAAGTGGAAGCTGCATAACGTCAGACTGGAACAAAATACCACAAAATTAAAACTAGTAAAATCAAAATGCCAAAATCAAGTTTCACTGAAGCAAGAGACTTCATGCTAACAGTACATAAAAAACTCAAATTTGCAGGAAAACAGAAATCACTGGATGAAAATATTTGTTCTGAATTTCTATAATTGATTTTTTTTTTTTGGGTGAAATCAGCTTGTTCCTGAGAAATACTCCTCTTGCAAACATAAGTGTGTCCTTCAGCAGAAATAAAAAAGTCATCCCAAAATCCTGACTGATTCACAGAATGATTAGGTTGGAAAAGACCATTAAGATCATTGAGTCCAACCATACCTGTCCTCTCCAAAGCACCTCTCCCAAGCACCTCATCTACGCGTCTGTTAAATACATTCAGGGATGGTGACTCCACCATGTCCCTGAGCAGCCTGTTTCACATCCCAACAACTCTGCCAGTGAAGAACTTTTTCCTAACATCTAACCTGAACCTGCCCTGGCGCAGTTTGAGGCCATTTCCCCTGGTCCTGTCACCTGTCACTTGGCAGAAGAGACCACTGCCCACCTCTCTACAGCCTCCTTTCAGGTCATTATAGGCAGTGATAAAGTCCCCCCTCAGCCTCCTTTTTTCCAGACTAAACATCCCCAGCTCCCTCAGCCGCTTCTCATAAGGTTTGTTCTCCAGACCCTTCGCCAGCCTGGTTGCGCTCCTCTGGACCTGGTCCAGGACATCAACGTCCTTCCTGTAGTGAGGGGTATCTGCAGCCCTAGCTGCAACATGAGGTCTGCCCTTGGGCTGCTCATCCCCAGTGAGGAGAGTCCCAGCCCTGCAGGGAGAGCAGGTCAGCAGAGGGGCGCAGAGCTGTCGGGGTCAGTTCCTCCAAAACAACATCCACCCCTTGTTCAAAGAGTTTAACAGCACTGAGCTGTACCATGGTAACACCGGCCTTTCAAGCCACTGACAGCACAGCTTGAAATGCCATCAATAACACCAGTTAGTCTTTTATGTGGAGGTACACAAAATATGGTAACTATTTCCTCTTATAGATACACTCAGAAAAGCCCTTTACAGAGACACGGGTGGGGTTTCTCCAGCAATTTAAGCTCAGCTTTACACAAAGCCCATCTTTACACAAATCCTGGGGTGGGTGGCAGTCCTTCTGTTGTGTCATGCGAAACTGCCCAGAGAGCATAGGGGAAAAGCTCAGGGAAACCCATCTCTTACTGGAGGCTCCTACCAGGTAGGATCTAGAGATGCATTTACACCTTTTCAGCAAATTCACAAAGAGCTCAGGTTCTGCACTTATCTCCACTTGGTTGAGCAAGAAGGCTCAACCAAAACCCCACCAGTGACCGAAGCTGACACTTGTGACCTATTAGAAGTACTGCAATCAAAACAATGACCCTTAACTAGAAGCCAGTTATTTTTTAACAGATTAAATAGCCACATCTTTCATAAACCTGTAACAGGCAAGTTAAGACTCTTGTGAAAACCCCTTTCCTCAAAGCATCCTCTCTCCAAATTATTTGGTCATTTACAGGTATTTGCTTCTGACATAAAACCAAACAAAAGTCTATTTACTTTTTTTTTAAAAAAAAAGAACACCTTGAAAAGTCCTTGGGAAACAAGAATGCAAATTATTTTGCAGCTCACCTCACAATGCTGTTGTCTCTACAAGATGAAATATTTTGCTGGTGTCTGTAACAGATCTATATTTTTAATACCGGCAGCATGCTGGACAAGCAAAGCAATTTAATGCTGGAAAATATTCTACTTGATTTTCCTCATTTCCCAATAAAATTGGCTGAACTTTATTTGGCCGTTCACCTCCACCAACTAAAGACTGACATCTGCTTTTTGGTCTATGTAGGTAATAGAAAGTTTCCATTTATTTAGAGTTCATTTTGCATTCCTATAGATAGCAGAAAGCCGCAACAAAATTTTGCGTTTGCAGGAAATGACATTGACATCACGAGGTGTAGGAGAAGATACTCAGAAAGCCTAGAAAATCCATGATCAAAGACTGAGTAATCTGTTTCGCTTAAAATTTATTTAACCTCTGAAAAAAAATCTACTCTTTGCTGCTCATTTAGTATACGCGTATGCACTTGCTATATTTTTACCTACACTACAAATGGAAGAGTGTAAGATAGTGTAAAAAAAAAAAAAAGTGAAAAAGTGTTTTCAGACCATCTTCTGAATTTTCTGTAGAGGTAACTGTGACTTGTGGAATCAAACTTCACAAGCCGTGAAAGGTTATAAAGCAGGTATGTTTATTACGACGCTGGGTACAAGTGGGCTAGCACCTCCTAGCTTGCACGATGTTTCACCAAAACAGCCGGCTATTTATTACACAAAGTTATGCATATACATAAGGTTTCCTGAGAAAAGGTTGGCTTATTCTAAAGAGTTCCAAGAGTTAGTTAAAACAGTTCCAAGAGTTAGTTAAAACAGTTCCGAGAGCTCATTATCATAAGTCTCCTCCCCCAGTGCCTGCGCATTGCTGCCTGGTGGTCATGGGCTGGGGTCTTTGTGAGGAAGGCTCATAGTCTTCTTCAAGATGCACTCTTCACCTTTGGTGTGGAGTGCCAAATTGTGATAAGTCAGAAACTGTTGTCTTCTCAAACTGCCCCACATCCCTGCTTATCTTTTCTAGCAGCCTCTGTTATCCCTGTTACTGGGCGAGGCCCTTTTGTTAAAAGACATCTTCTAGCTAATAATTAGTTTCTCCCTACTATTGTCCAGTCTTTTAGCTAAACCTGACGAAACTAAAAACTCTAAACATGTCAAACTAATACGTGTCTACTAAAACTAGCTCCTGTCTACATCGCTTGTGTTTTAGAACTGGGAAGGAACTCGGAAGCAGATGGTATTGGCAAGTATGGTTGTAGTTGCACAACTCAAGGACCAAACCCTCCCTCCCATTGGATCACCATAAGCCACAGCAGAACCGCAGACGATCTGCAGCACATACGGATCTGCAGCACATACGTTTTCGGCTCCGTCTTTGCCATGACAGGAGACATGGCATTCACAAGCGATCGCCTCCCCTCGTGAAACTCACCTGGACCTAGAGCTCTCCCCGCTGCCTGCAGGGCACAGACAGGCACAGCTAACGAGAGGCCTGATGGCCATTCCCAGACGCTTGGCCAGCCGCAGCAGCGCTCAGGGTGATGGGCAGGTCCTTGTGTTCTGCCAACGCTGCGCAAGCCGGCAGTGTGCTGCGAGTGCCAAGATATGGGCTGGGGGCACTGGCCCAGTGCCCAGGGAAGCAGAGCTCAACCTCTGACTGCAAGTATTTAGCGAGTTAGACATATGCTTCTATGTAAGGCACGTGATGGAGCACACCAAGGTTAAGCCATCTGCCTAGACATGGCCAACCGCTCTTCGAAACAAAGCCTTTTAAGAATATTCAGTACAGTATTTTCAAAACTTCATGCTACTGTGCTTGAACAGCTGGGGTGGAGTGAAAACAGAGAAGACAAAATCCTTTCCATAAGGGCAGCTGAATCTGAGGTTTAGGTCTACAAATAGCTTAAATCCCCAGGAAAAGCTTGCAAATGCCCAGCATAATTTCCCCATTCTTTGTTGAACCTTTTCCTATTATTCCCACCCCCTCCCAGCCCAGATGAAGCCTCAAGCTCAGATACAAACCCAATTCACCAGCTGCAAAAGCTTAAAAGAGATACAATAAATCACCTCTCAGGAAAAAAAAAAAAAAATAAAATTTTGGCTTTCTTAAGGATTCTGAAATCCCTAATGGGTGGTGAGTGGGATGTGGTCAGTGATCAGCAGCGTCTCCTGCACATACACAATTTCTGCACAGTCCACCAAGGAGAACAGCAGTTGTCTGCATTTGATTTCTGAACCACATTTTCATCCTTTTCTGCCGGCGCTCAACCACAAAGAAAAACAACATCCATGCTGCGCATTCTTTTCCCAACTCCAGAGCTGCTCTTCCACTTCTCCTCAGGACACCTCATCTGCTACAATGCACTTCCTCTCACAGCCTAGCAAGATAAGCAGGGATGCAAACATCAGGACTGGCCAGCCTATTCTGGGGGACCGCCAGACAAATTAGCGCTTGTAGGGATGCCGATCTATTTCTGTCTGCAAAGGGTTATACCCTGAAACCACTTCTGACAGCCCACGTTAAACTGCAAAGAGGAGGGTGGGGATGGGGTAGAGGCGAAGCCCTTCCCAATGTATGGATCAAAGATGACAGTGTGTATCCTGTCATTGTTTGAAAGCACTGGAATTTTTGCCAGATTCTGTGTGGTTTCCAAAAGAAAAGACTCTATGCTCTCTTCACACCCTCAAGATTTCAGAATTTTAAGGAAGCATCAGGAGTAAAGAGAAGCAGGTGAGGCTGGTTACTGTGGTTCAGACAACTTCCCAAACCTCCCTGTCTTTCAAAGTAAACAGACAAATCTAGTGGTGGCAGTGAGGGCAAAATACCAGCATCTTTATTAGCCTGTTACCTAAGAACAAATGATCAATAAAAAAAAGTTTCAAAACCAGAATCTCAACTGAGCTATTTGTTGCATTTACTTCAGAGTAACAGATTTTGACATGCTAGCTTCAGCTTCAGGACACTAAAAACTTCTCTGAAATAAAGATTTATGAGTTTCATAATCCCCTTTTAGAAACATCCCTCCACGAGGCCTCGCCGATCAGAATACTTCCTCTGGCACTCAACATCGGAACAAAAGCCATGAGAGGAGCTCAGCTGATAATACATTCAGAAAAGGAACATTCACCTTAAAATTTAAGGCATTTAATTAATCATGCTTCCTTTTACTAAACCATATAAAGAGTAAGCCACAACTCAATATACACCAATTTGACTCATCATCCCACTGTTTTATATGGCCACAGAACTCAACGCTGACATTATCAATGCCTCTCGGAAATAAAAACGACAGTTCTCTAAGCTAAAATAAAAGAAGTCTGAATGAAGAACGTTGCCATCATAAAATTTTTTTCCTCCCAGATTTTATACTACAGACACTTTTGCATTCCACATTTGAAGTCCAAGAGTGACATGTTTGTTTAACATAATTCATCCTGGCAACCTTTGAGGATGCAAGAGCACTCACTGCCACAACCACTCTGTAAAGAACAATAGGAATTGAGAAAAATATGGCTTTCTGGGTTTGTTAGAGCTCTCTGTTGCCAGCAGCAATGGCACACTGATATTCCCCTTGAAATTGGGGGAATAGCAAAAAAAGCCCCAATCACAGACGTCCACAGGGTTAATTTTATATTCTCAAGGACTTTGGTTTAAAATGTATTAAACATTAATCGTCTGCAATGCTTTGAGTCATAGAGCTGACCTGACCCACTCAAACAGAGCAATCCCTATGGGTGAAAAGCGTGTAGTCTTTTTAACCTGACACTTCACACTTCAGCGGTAATGAGACTAATACCCCAATGAAGTCATGTGTCGCTTGGACTGGAGATAAACAGAGCTAACTCTGCTTCGCTTGGTGACCTCCCATAGTGTGGGAAGGCTCAGCCTGAAATTTTTCACATACATATCTAAAGCACTGAAGCTTTGGTTACATTTTTCATTGTACAGTATTGTATGCTTTCATTTGAACCCTCTGATGATCCTCTCAGAGATTTTATTTTTAAATGGTTCCTCAAGTTTTGAAACAAAGGCTGCTAAACCCACTGTTGATGCCATGCTTGTTTTCTTTCGTCATAATGAAGTATCAAATAATTGATTCATCATCATTCTCATTACATGAAAACTGCAACATGACCCTCATTGCAGAAGATCTGGTTTCATTCCAGAGTATCTCATGCATCTGCACAATTAAAATGCCATCTATTTTGAACCATTTAAAGCACAGATAAGCTATGAGAAGCGAAGGAACCTGTGGAACGCAACAAAAAAAAAAACCCACAAACAAACAAAAAACCCAACCCAAATATTAGCACCTCAATGTCCAAACTGTGCAGTTACTATAGGGAAATGGTTACATCCAGTCTCCTGTTCAAGCTAGCTACTGCTCAGATGACAATCTCACCTGTGCTGAATGGACACAGAACCCTTCTCATACCTGTACATCAGTATATGATTTCATAATCCCAGAAGCACAAGGCATGAACTACACATTGTTAGAGACATTTACAATGAACTCACTTGTAGCAGCTTGGCACATCAAGGCCAAGTCAGCATCTGACAAAGGTTGGTTTGTTGTCAAGGAAAATACACATTTCTCCCTTCCTGCTTCCAAAGCAGGAAAACAATAGGGCATTAAATGCCACAGATGTTTTAACCAACATGAAGTTTTACAGTCATCACAGAATGAAAAAAATAAAGAGAAGCCTTCATTGACAGCTTCCACTGAAGCAACCACTGTAACATCCATGGTGGCCTTTGCAGAAATGAGGAAGCAAAACCCTGTGCAAGCCAAGCTGGTTACCATATTTCTGGTTAATTACTGTAAAAGTACAAACTTTTTTTAAACACAATGCTGCTGAATGATACAAATAGGTGTATGTGGCATAGCATAGATTATGTGCAAAAAGCTTTCCATTGTGGGTTTTTTTTTGTATTTTTCAAATGAAGTGAAGCAGATGCTCTGTTCTCCTCCTGGTTCAGCCCCGAGACTCACAGGATGCTCAGTGGGTGATGCAGGCTCCCTTGCATTGAATAATAACATTTTTTTTCCCAGGGTGCAGGAAAACACCACCAATCCTCCTTCCATTACATAAAAATTATTTTATTCCTCACATGATGTTAGTTAGCTGCATAGGCTCTGGATTGTCACTCAGACCAGCAAGACAGACACAAAAAAAATGAGAAAGACAAAATTTTTGTTGTGTCAGAAACAAGATAAATCTTTCGAGTGAATGAATAAATCTTCCCTCATTTTTCTTCAAGACGCTCTGAAGACGGATCTGCCAGTTTCCCAACCCAAAGGCAAATGAGAATGGCTTCCAGGAGTTGAACTGGAAAGCCAGAAGAGGGATGAGCCAAGAACCACAGGTTCAAAGGGTAAGGCCCCTTATGTTTCTTAGGGGAGATTACATGATTTACATAAGGTCAGAAGGGAGCCAGGGTTTGCGCTGTAATCCGAATTCAGATGTTTTTGGAAGCTTCGTTTTTCTGACACAGTTTTGAGTGTTTCATCTTATCAGAAGAGAGCCTGGGAGTCTGCCTTGACATTCCCAAATTAAAGAGTGCTCAACTAACCATATGCCCTGCAATTCCTCTTTTTCTACTTTCTTCAGGGCTTCCAGGGACAAATTTTTCCCAGGACCCTCAATCCCAGCCAGCAATAAACAAAGCAGGAGTGGTATCAATCTAGTGCACCCTGGGAAAGCACTGAATAACCAACTGGAGGGGGGAGTATGTAGCCCATATAACGTCCTTAAGCTTCCCCCAGCACCAGCCCAGTATTCACACACTCTGGGCTCTGCCATAAACCCACCAGCTAGGCTCTTCACACCAAACTGGGAAGACAGGTTCCTGCAACAGCCACTCACAGCTGCAGCAGCACAGGAGACATGTCAACATCAGCATCTGGTTTTCCACATGGTGTGAAAGAAGTCCTCCTCCTGAAACACCATCTGTGCCTGTCCAAGTGAAGTAGCTCTGCAAAGCAATGAGGATCCTGTCTTCAGGACAAGAAACTTTACCCAAGTGCTGAGGGCTCAGCTGCGTTTTTACAACCCTGATGTACTGAACATTGGAATGATTTCTTTTTTTCCTTGGGACGTGTTTTTGGTGGGAGGAGGAAAGAGTGCTTGCTCTTAGGAAAAAATCTGTAAGAGATTTTTGATGTAAAAGACTCTCAAGCATTTAATAAAGTGGAAAATTAGTATTTCTGTGGGAAAAATAACATTTATAGCCTTCATGGTGTCTATGCCAAAGCTAGACCTCTTTGGATGTAAACTCGGTGTCCATCAGGCAAGAATTACTAGGATATGGGGAGGAGCAGGGCTCAGATTATTCCTTAGATCTACTGATTAATATGCAGCTAGCACAATTCAGTGTTTACTAAAAGTATTTTTACAGGTCATCGCCTGAGCATGGCAGTAGACAGGAGCACCATCTCCAGCACAGGGCAAGGATGCAGGAGGGGAGGTGTGACCATGTCAGCCCTCAGCATTCTCTTCTCTGCCAATTTGCATACCAATTTACATAACTTTACCGCCCCTGTTTAGTCCACATTCCGCCCCAGGTCTGAAAAATCCCACTGTGTCAGTGGAGAAACCCCTTGGGGGGTGCTTCCCCAGGAAAGGGAAGCTAAGGCAGATGCCTGAAGAGAGCACTGTGTGGGATATGAGAAGAAACCATGCCAGGAGCCCAAAGGGAAGGCCCAACATCCAGTCTCAAAATGCTCTGTATGACAACACGTATAAACACACTAAAAACCACTTCGGCTCTCAGCTAGATCAAAAGCAAGACAAACTTTTTGGCACAGAGGAAGCAAGCAAGGCTTTATCATATGATTCCAATCACAGACAAGAGGCCTTTCAGCCCTCCAGAGATTAGCTTGAATGAGCAGCGTAGGTTTAGGGCGGAATAACTCTCCATTTCTTAGGAAGTTAATCTGTCTAATTTTATAGAGGGGGGTAGTGAGGGGGCTCTCCTCCTCAGGAGATAAGCTGCTTTTATGGTCTTGGAAATTCTTATAGCTGCCAGGGGTATTAACAAGCCTCGTACACACAGCATGATCTTCTCCACTTTCGGTAAGAGCAAACTTAGAGCTGCTGGCAGCCCTCTTTACAGCCATCACCTGACAGGACACGATGGGGTCATGCCACTGACAAACAGGTTCCCAAAGCATTACCACATTGTTTGCAGTAGTTTACAGGAGACTTCCATCTGTAGTGAAGTTTTTTGGGTTGGATTTTTTTTTGTTGGATAGTTGTTTTTTGTTTTGTTTTGTTTTTTTAACAGGAGGCAAGGAAAGTTTCAGCATTTCCCTCAAGCATAACTACATTTCTGACATGTTAATTGCTACTCAGAAAGCCTGCAATTAGCCAAGCCTAACATCACTGATCTCCATGTCTGTCACCAAATTCATCATTTCAGACCAATTAAAGAAGCCCCTCACCCACCTGGTGAACCAGGTTGGGTTCCTTTGACACACAAAAGCCTTTTGTGGGGGATACAATTACTTGAAGGACAATGCTGTCCCTTTCACCAGCTGGGTGAAGGCTCTTTCTCAAATAAAATTTTACTGACAGAGAAGATCAAAGTAATACTGCTCCTGACAGGATATAAAAATACTTTGGGACCATCTCTGAATGCCACCCAGCCCGCTTTCTGACTGGCTATGCTGTACCACTCCACTTATGAACAAAATCCCTCTGTAATAACATCTGAAAGGCTACTTGCGTTCGAGCCTCCCTATATGATTTGCTTCTTGTCATGCTCCTCATAATCAGCTTTCATTTGCCTCTTATCTACTGTTTTGGCCACAACCTCATGATACCATCTCCAAATCATAAGGGTTAGAGACAGCACCAACATGAAGGCTGCCAAGCCTGCCACATTCCTGTGCCACCTCTGAACACCACCAGCACCTCCTAATATAACTCCATCCAGAGTGCGACTTCCCTGGTGTTACCATCACTGTTTTCTTTCCCCAGGTGCCTTACAGTGTGCTTCCAGGATGGCCACCAGAAGAAACCAACCACCCTGTTAGCATTGTCCATTCATATCAGAGGACACAGTGCATAATCCTCACACAGCAACTGCACTTACTCCATTTTGGATGCTCTCTGTAATTCGACTATCAGCAGAACTTGTCTGTGATTTCTCTTTAGCTGCCTGAAGTAGACAAAGCCATCCCAAATGCTTCTGCCTCCTGTAATGTCTCAGCAGTATCTCTTGACCCAGATTAAGATAATCCTCCAACTGGCTAGAGGTTTTCTGAAATTGCTGTCAAAATACGCAGGGATTATTTTTAGCTACATACTGCCATTCTGGTACTTGGTCATGGTATCTGCCACAGAGAAAAAAAGTTTCCTGAACAAGTCACCTCCATAATCCAGTTTGCACACTAGAAACCACTCCAGGGAGGTGACTATGTGTAAGTTTTATTCTTTCATTACTGCAGATGATACACAGAGCAACTGCAGAAGCAAAGTGAGACTCAAAGTCCTAATATTTTAGCTATTCCAAAATATATGCAGCATTTTACTCTGAATTTCCTCAACAAAAGCAGCCTAACAATAAACTTACTACCCTATAGCTTCATTTTGGACCTTTTCAGTCATTTCTCAAATCTACTGGAGAATGTTGGAAAAATAAATATGTAGGCAACACATGACTTGGAAAAAGCCATTTTTACCCTGCTTTAGTATTTAATCATAGTAGGCCACAGCATCAATGCCCAAATTCTGCCTCCTTTTGCCACAGGGGGTAGTTGTACAGGTATCTGCAGGTGGAATTCTACTCCTAAAATGAAGGGAGGATAATTTCCCCTTTACCTGGATTTGGTTCCCCTTAAGAAGTACCCAGACCCAACTGGGGAAAATTCAGTTTCATGGCATCAGTTCTCATAGGCACCTGTCCAGTTTCAACATGCCAAAAAACAATGACAAAGAGCTCAACTTTGGTCAAGCAACATAAAATAAGAATTAAAACTTTGAACCACTTAAGACAACAAAACCAAAGTGTGCCATAGAAACTGCAAGCCAGGTTTCAAAAGCAGAGATGTGTGGCTATTATGATACAGAGGAAAATAAGAAGGATCCTAAGATGCAGCCCACTTACCTCTGCAAGCGGTGGCAGTCTGACCTATGAGAAAAACAGCTTCTAAAACCAGAGCCTGCTATGGTCAAGTCAAAAGGAGAACAACTCCAGTAACTGCCCACCACTCTGGAGAACCAGGGTTAGCTGCTGCCTCTACTGAGATATATGGGAACAAACATGGCATTGGCAGGTCCAGGAGACCAGTGTGAGGAACAGACTTTCCCACCAGCTCTGGACAGTACCCACAGCAGCAAGTCTGGACTTCTCCCCCTCACACCACCTTCCTTCCTCCCTCAGGGGTGGTCAGATCCCCACCCATTGTGGGGGTGGCAAAACTCATTAAAAAAAACCAAACTCAGTAGTTTCATAGGGAAAGACATAAAGAGCCTTTAACCAAAGGGTGACAAAAGAAGTGCCACTTAACTATATTTACTGTGGATTGAAGAAGTCTTTTTCTTTTTTTCCTCCTCTTCTGAAGTCTCATAAGCAAAGAGGAGAAGGCCTCCTACAAGCCAGCATGCTTCTGTACCAAACACAGCTGGTAGCCCACCAGGTGTTAGCCTAGGGGTATGCCTTTCCCTGAGCCTTTCAGCTGAACCGCTGGGGATGCTGTGCCAAGGATGACTCCTTCAGCTCACTGGAGAAGCCTAAGCAGAAAATACCACTGTTTAATCATGCTCTTTCCTATACATCTGACACACCTGCTTCCTCCTGTGACTAATCCCCTTTTCTGTTGCGGAAATATCTGGTTATGAAGACAGCGTGGGCACAGAGAGGCGGCTAACAGGCCACAGCACTTGCCATCCATCCATAAACACGGGTAGTAATGGGAAGACCGGTAAGAACAAATACACTGATCTTCAGTGCCAGGATGATTAAGTACCAGCTGCAAAACACAGGGCCCAACCCAGAGGCCGACAAAACGAACGGAAGCTTTTCCGGCCAAACACGATGATGGCAGTCCTAGGACGGGCTTCACTGCAAACACCCAGACCATCGCCCACCAGCAGTGCCCTCTGGCAACACACACCACCACCAAGGATGGTCACAGGAGGAACCCAGCACCACCTCAAGTCAAGCCACGATGGCTTGTTTTCTGGTTTTCTCACATCTCTCTCCACACAGAGGCTCAGTCTGGATGTGGGGTAAGCAAAGGAAGGAGCACCCATCTGCCTGCAAGCTTGTTGCAGTCAACAGCTGAAACAGCTTTGTGACAAACTGCTCTGCTTTCTAGATTTTTGTTAGCCACAGAGGGAAGAGGCATTTTGCAGGATGCTTTATGGGTGGGATCTTTAACAGCGCCTGAAGCCTTTTCAAGGAGGTCCTTACAATCCCAGCTGACAGGGGAATTCATTAGCCCTCATCTGTTCATGTTCCACGTCAGCTATCTTAAATCAAACCCTAACTTACTCATGGTCCACGCCAAGGTACTGACTTCAGCATTCACGAAAGCACATGTGAACGTGTCACACACGATGCAACAGGGGCCTAAGAAAAGTTACACTCCAACTCTCTCTAATGAATGTGTATATAAAAAGCTCGCTGACCAGACAGTCAGGATGATAAAAAAAGATGCCAACAAACAAAGTCTCAAAAGAAAAGCCACGATTTTTGCCTTTGGTTTCTTTCAGTATTGTTAAAATGTGCTTATGCTGGTCTTTAAATATTTTTCTGATCTCCAATTACTGCCTGGAGGCATGTCTCTAAAGAGGAGTGTTCTTTCCTCCTGGTCTACAGTAATATCCTAAAGAATATCCTTCTTTTTAAGAAGCCAAGACTGAATACAAGATTTAGCTCATATGTCCCAAGAAATTTCTTCTTTTTCGTAACAGTAAACTCGTTATGACACAGGTGAGCTGATGAAATGGTCACATTTCCAGTGGTTTTCACGAAGATTTCTCCTTACTGGCACTGCTGCTGAACCAGTGTGCCCTGAACATACAAACCCCTGCTGAAATGTTTGCAAAAATTCACAAGGGGGACGGTGATGGGTTGTGGTTGTTTCCAGGCCAGGTTCTAGAAGAAATGTCAACATCTGGAAGCCATCTCAGACTGCATCCTTCCCACCAACCCCTGAGGAGCTCCTGAATAGACAGAGGGATGCAGCCACTGTCTCCCCAGGTGGAAGAGAGAGGACACTAGTGGAACAGCAGAGTGATGTGCATACTGCTGCTGCCCATCCCAAACAAGCCTTGCAGGACTGCTAAGGAGGGCCAGGCAGTGGTTCAACCCTCCTGCTTTACAAAGCAATACATTCGTTTTTCCAACAGGACTCACCACCTCCAGTGCCATGAGTTGCAACTTCCTTTTAATCAAAGGCAGAGGGAGAGCCAGCAGCAACCTGAGACCATCAACAGGTCAAGGCATATATTAAATGCCTGCTCAAGGATGCCCAGTGGGAGTGTTATTAATGCAGAGACTTTTATTAGTGCTCTGTCTGTGTTTCTTTGCTGGCTGAGCTGATGACAGTTGAGGCTGCAATGTTTAGGTCCAAGACTCCAGCAGAGGTGTCTCCATTAGCTTCGCACTTTTCCAGGCTCTCACCAGGAGATCTTTCTACCATTGTTACCTTCATCTACATATAGCTGTGTAAATCCAACTGTGAAAGAATACAAAGTGTACCAGCAAGATGACTAGTCTCATAGCTTACAGTACTGCTTTCACACTTTTGCCTTGAATTTTGTTTTGTAAATGACAATCTGTAAGCAACAAAACCCACCATTTCTTCTCTTCCCATTCCCTTTTGGCTTTTAGGTAAAGCTACTTATTGCATTTAGTTTGAATTAGGCTGTAAACCCTCAAGGGACCCAGACAAGGACTGATCCTTATGTAGAGTGCCTTGCACAACAGGGGAGGCCCAATTCGGACCAAGGCTTCCAGATGTCACCATAACACAAACAAAGCAGCATGCTCATTAATGTCAATGCCTGCCCTAGTATGGAGTGGCTCTTAAGAAGTAAAAGGTCATTTGTGTATCCACTTTCTTCACATATTTAGCCAGGAAAACTGCACTTCCACTTGTGAGACCCATAAAAATGAAGGTATTCCCTGAGAATTGCTTGAAGACTCAGGAGTGGCAAGATACACACTCATAATTTTAGAGTTGTCAACTGACGTTTTCCTAGCTAATTAGGACACATACGACCATTATAAATAAAAGATACTACAGCATACATCAAATTTTAATAAGCTTTTGGAATCAAACTGTTTGGAAATTCAGCTTCCAAGTTCATATTTAATATACTATAATGTTTCCAAGAGGGAATAATATTTTCTGCTCTAATTCTATTATGTAAAAATATGTTTTCCCTGCCAGTAAAACATATGGGACAGTTTTTCTGTTGTTAATAACTGAAGTCATGCAGTACAGATTTTCACATTTAGTATTCTGAAACTAAGCCCTTTTTGGTAAAAAAACTTGGCCAAAAATAATCCTAACCAGAAGAGAAGTTAATTGTTTTCCCATCATCTTCTCTAAGGGTGAATTTACATGCAGTATTTTTAATAGCCATTGAAATGCAACAATCACGGGCAACAAACTTTCATAGTGCAGACCTTCTTCTTGAAGTCAGTCAGAAACAACTCCATAAGAGGAGGGGCTGCAGAAAGAGGCTCTGGGGAGGATGTATGGCTATTCTCAAGCCAAACAGAACAAAGCAGCGCTCTCATTCAGTTGAGGCCAAACGCAAATTTTTACTTCATCGGTCCATGAATGCCGCTGGTCCTCAAAAATGATATTTGTGTTCATGACTTTTCAATTCATACAAATTCCACACTGATATGAAGGTGCCTCCTCCAAGTACATAGATTTTAAGCATTATGTTAAGCTTTTGTGGAATTCAAACCTAAATCAGAGGCAAATAGGTTTTAAAAAGAAAGAAAGTGGAGCTCTCTATCTAAGCTAGCATCTGGGTAGGAATGGTAAGTCTCAATGAACTGAAAAAAGAAATAAGAACTCTTATTTATTCAGAGTAAAGGTGCCTTACTTCAATATTTACAAAAAAAAAAAAAATCCTGACTCTTGCTGCTTAATAAACCTTAACAAGTGGTTATGTCCTAAAGAACATCTTTCCAAATATGAAAGTCAAATACACCTTTCTAGCCTTATAATGGTTTTCATGGCACATTTCCTAATACTGCAAATGCGGTAACAGTGAAGAAACGACAGGAAAAACTGGCTGCAGAATTTCTTAGCTGTTTCCAAACTGCCTCTCACCACACTAACTCCAAAGTTTACTTCAACAACAGATAAACTCTGAAACAAACCAAGTGCTGTAGCTTTTGCCTGACAATGGAAAAGAAACAAAAATTGTTCAAAGCTACTGCCAAATACCCAAAGTCCAGAAGTGAATTCACTAGCAATTACCATCCCTGGTTTTGGCCCTCCTCATTTCCCTCAAAGGAATTCCCTCAATTCCTCCATTTTATTTTGTACAACACCTTTTGATTCTGGCATGTTCAGCTTGAAGCCATGTAATGTTGGAGATCCAGATCGCCCTGACAGACATGCAGAGAGAGGAGTCCTGATAGAAGTGATGCACCTTACATGCCAACAAAAAGCAAAATGTGGAAGCAAGAAAAATTAAACCAAAGACCTGGTCAAGACTACACATACCTTCTGCAATCATTTGTCATGTCAAAGCAAGCTGATGACTTCTAAATATCTTGCTCAGCTCCCTGCTGTACTTTGCACAAGGCTTTGGAAGCTGCTTAGATCTTGTCACCACATAGAAAGGCGTTAAAATCATCATCCTTTTGGTGTTTGCCCTACAATGCTGTATCACCTAAATAATTGCTAAATATCTCCACTGTGCGACCCACAGCAATTGCAGATAACCAATGTCAGTGGTCACAGACAGCAGGACCTACCAGACACCCTCCACTTTCAGGGTACCTGAAACAGGCAGCACTATTTTTATTTCTTCACCTAAAAAGTTAGGAAGTGGATGTTTTGGCCCTTCCAGCTCCAACTAGACTCAAATCTGGTTATTATGATCTGTTCACATGCTTCATTTTTGAGAGCTAAGCTGAAAGATGTTTCAGATGGGAATTCAACACTATCCACTGTAAAACGGGAACCCCAACCACTCGTAAAGTGATAAGCCGCTCAACATCTAGGAGAGGCAAAGGTGAGGACCATCTCTTTAGCAACTGCTGAGGATCTCCAGAAGGGAGCTGAAGACTAGCCTTCAGGCTCCCTGTCACTCCTCTCCAGGTCCTGAAGCACCCTGCCAGCTTGCATAACATTTATTCTACTCAAATTTGATTTCTAAGTGCTTTTTCATTCCATGCCCAGTGCTGCCTCCACTATATGGACTCTGCAAGAAGCCAGAGCACGGTGATCATGTACTGAAAGAGGATTGCAGCATCTCATGCTCAGCTTTGCGTGATAGACCGCGTGGACAATTCAGCTCTGCATGAGGGGGAACCACTGAGCCCTTCTACAAAAGCATTGCACAAGAACCAAAATCATTTTATCACTTGTTTCTTTATCCTGCTGCTGCTGCTCCAAGAATTTGCACTGAAAGAAACGAACATTGTTTCTCAGGGTTGCAAAGTTGTCACCAGTAGTTATCTGCCAAGCCCAGACTTGACAACGCGATGACAAAAGAGCTGATGGACCCTCTGAGCTAAAGAGCCAGACCTGACCCTCAACCAACCATCTCCCCAGGAATCCTCTGGTCCAGGCAGCCTATGAAACCTCCTCTTATAAAATGTGAAACCTCAATTCAGGAAAAAAGGCAATCCTGAGTTTTAATGGGCTAAGACAACAGAAGCAAACTGAGCTGCAATAACCCCAAAGCCCACCAAGCAGCGTTCACTTGCCCTGTGCTCCTCCAAAGCAAGGAACTGCCATTAAAAATAACCCCCAAAATTAAAAGGAAAAGCAGCAGACAGAGCATACTCATGAATTTGTGAACAAGTTAAGAAACAAACACCTTCGTTAAGAGAGCAGGTGGAGAAAGGATTCCTCTTCGGACTTTCCCCTCCCTTAAACAATCCACAGAAATCTGCCTGCTGAAAGGGAGTATGAACGGGGAAAAAATCCCGCTCATGAGCCAAGGACTGAGGTGCAGATGCCTGGGGCTTTCTGTCAGCTAGCCAAGCTGGGCACTCTGGCTTGTTTGCATTCTTCTTGCTTCCCACTACCTGTGATCAAAACATTTTATATCTGTACAGGACAAATCCCCACACACTGAGGGACACTGGGGACTGTCAGCAGCAGCAGGCAAGCGAGCATATGCTATCCTCCAGGTCAGGAGACAGGGGATGGTGCCTTAATATTTCGATCCATGGAGCTCATTTAAGCATCAAAAATCATGCAACAGCTATTTGAGCAAAGGGTGCTTGGGGCGGAGAGAGACCCCAGCATCACCGACCTTCGTCTCGAGCCCTTCTCCATCTTTTGCCCAAGTCATTTTTGGAAAATCTGTAGCTATGTCAGGTTGTCCACCTGTGATCGAGCCCGTGGTCCCCCAGGCTCAGTGCTACCTGCTGAACCAAGCCCCTCTGTGCAGCAGGTGCTGCCGTGGGTCTGCCCCAGGGCCCCAAGCAACAGCTTTCACCGAGGGGAGCCCCTGCCAGGGTTGTGAGCAGTCAGCCTTCCTCAGGGACTTGATAAATAAAGGAAAAACAGACGAAAGACGGGAAAAGCAGCTGTTTGGAAATGAACTGTAAAGACATCTGTACCGCACCACCGACTGCCTCTGGCTGCGCCCGCGGAGGGTTTTAAAGGGCCACAAGATTTCAGCAGTTGACAAGGACTTTGCAGCCACCCTGACAAGATAAATGCTGGCACTAAAGGGTATCCCAAAGAAAAACAAACAAAAATAGAGGAAACAGAGTTGTGCTCCCCCACTGAATCCTCTCCTTTTGGGGGGGCATGCAAAAGAAGCAAAGAGGAACTGACTTAAACAAGGACACCGTACTACACCTCCAACACCCCCTGACGCAGGTGATGCTCTTTTTTGGTGAGTGGCATTGAGGGGAGGTTTCAAGAGGGCTTCACCATGTTTCAATTTACTGCTGGGAGGCCGTCNCCCCGCCGCTGCCTGCACTTGACTAGCTAACAACATACCAAAGAAACATTTAAATCAATCTATTTGGCTTCGGTGCGTATCATTCCAAAGCAATTTTATGCATTTGCTTCAGACTTAGCAGGGGGGATGGTGTGTTGGGGG